>LVVV01431801.1:0-10727 GCA_001676325.1 Amphinemura sulcicollis
ATTTTTCTCCAAGGCTCCAATCACTCTGACTTCTTGGTGCTGCATTTCAGCTGCACAGACTATACCAAAATTCAAATTTTAAATGGAGCTTTATTTTTCCCCCAAGCACTAATACTTCTTGAAGTTAAATTTTAGGGTTTTATTCCTAGACTTCAATTTTACAATACTGCATGCAGTAATTGCAGTCAACATTGTAATTGTGTTTGCTTTCTTATTTTTCTGTTTTTAACCAATTTTCATCTGGGAATGAGTGAGAAATGATGGAATGAAGAATTCCTACATGTCTTGTTTATGTACGTTACTAAAGTTGCTATTTTTTGCTAACGTTAATTGAAGTAATGTTATCACATTGGTAAATAATTTCTCGTCTTTGTAAGGAAAGTCTGTTGCAGCTAAAAAGCGCTTTGTCGATTGCTGGGCTAGAAAATAATGTCAAAAAGCTTGCTTTTGCTAATTGGCTTTTGTGGTCGAACTCGTCGACATTTAAAAAAGCAAACATTTATAGGTTTTTCAGTTGATTATCAGGAATAGGATACTATTCCAGTGGTTCAAAATCAACAAGTCTTCCTTCTGCAGGCCAATCAAAGCAGACCACTAGCGCAGTGAACTAAGTTCACTTTTTTTTTTCTTCAAAAGGTAGTTACTTCTAGCAAATACTATAGCAGTTATCAATACTAGACACTCCCCCAAAAACCCGGCGACAGATTGATGCTAGCGACCTAATAGCGCGGGCGGAACTACGGATCAGTTTCAACTGTTCTGCAGCTGTCAGTTCAGTGTCATATTGTGTGAAATTTCAGTCTTGCTTCTCGCTTCCATTCACTTCGTTTCAATTTCTTGGTTTGATTTACTTGTATCATTGGTGATGCTAGTAAAATTCAATAAACTAGTGAGAGGAGCTACGAACAAAAGGCAGGCCCTGCGCGGTGTTTGGCCGTTTCTACAACAGCAATCAGAAGGATTCAAATTCCTTCTTCCAATTTCTCCGCGATAAAGAATTGTAAGTAGTCATTTTTGTAGTTATCAATTACAGGTACTATTACTTGTTTCATATGTTATAATGTTATATCCCCACATTACTTTCTTTCTGTCCTTCTGAACATATCTGTCCATAAATTTAGATGTCAGAAATGGATGCCATCCTGTCGGAGAGAATTGTTCAAGAAGTCTGCGCCACTGTTAAATTGAACAAATCGAACAAGCGCATTTTCTAATATAACAAGTAATACTATAATTTGCTGTGAGCCACCAAAATGTAGGTACTATTTTTTGTTGAATTGTACTGCTGAGACAACACTGCTCTGTCTACTGTCAATCCGACCGGTCAAGAAAAGGGGAAATTTTAATAGATGTTTGCAGAAATTCCTGCAGCTATTTTGCACTTTTGCACTATTTTGCACTTTCATTGCCAATAAAAGGTATCCTGGGTTGTTGCTGTGCAAACATGTTTCAAATAAATCGTTTTTGCTATCGATAAATATATTTATTTCATTATATTTATATATTAAAGATCACGACGTTCGCCATTTGAACACGTGTTAAAATAGGAGTAGTTTCGGATTCGCAATCCCACGCCGCTAGATGTCTCTGCAAACAGTGTCGCCGGCAACCCATTGCTAAACAACGAGTGTCCAGTATTCTAACTGCTATAGTATTTGCTTCTAGTTCAACACAAAGGCCCTCAAATTTCGACAACTCTTTGTTTTTTTAGTCCAGCAAATGCATTTCACAGTTTCCAATGTTATATGAAAGGAAGTAATATTTAATTCTGTTACGGTATAATATTAAGAGATTTTTTAACAACATGTAACATCAAAAACCGACTTCTGCCAGTAGCATTTTGTGAAAAAGCCACACTCAAAGGACTAAAGAGCCGCAGTTTTCCAACTGCTTGCCTAGTTTTAGTAAGTTTACTTTTGCCTAGTTTTCCACTCTACTCCCCAGTCCAGAAAAAGACACGAAATCCGATCTATCTTCCACCCTACCATACGCACTCTTTCAACACAGCCTACCAACATACCTATGCACAAATAACCACAATCACCTAGCATTCCATATCAAAGATTCCTCCACTTGTAAATCCAGCCTCTGTATCTTACTTGACAACCCATTATGATCATAAACTGACATTGCCCACACATGCATAATGTACCTGCCCAGACAAAAATAGAATACAACAACCCCTTTTACACCCTCGAAGAGTACCACTCCTTCAGCAATTATTTGACCAGTTCATACATGTACATTGTAAATGTCATGTACAGAAATAAGCGATGAAATACAATACAACTAACAAAACATACCTTCCTCTTGATGTGCTCCAAAAGATTTGGTCGACTCTTCAGAAAAAAGGGATGCGAAAACTCAACCTCATCTTTGTCTGGTCGCAATCCTCCTCCTTCGGCAGTGTTGACCTTGTGAAAACCATCTAGGTAGACATCAAAAAAATAATCAAAATTAGAAATTAAGTTTTGGACATTAGGAAATGGCTAGGAATTAGTCTAGGTACATATAATAAGACCTTTGACGTTTTGCTCATTACTGGGAACTCAATCAAAGAGTGTGCGCTTGTATGAAGAAATAACTAGGGAAAAAGTACATGTGTCACAGGGAAGAGAACAAATCAGTTATAAGTTACAAGTATGTGACAGAAAATTAAAATTAAAATCTGTGGTTCAAAGATTAACGTGTTTGACTTACACATGTTCAACTGACGAATAAAGCTCGCCATATTGTTGTGCTTAAAATGCATCGGCAATAATTCTTGGGCAAACTGGGCCTGGTTCCGAATGTAAAAGCTCTGCCCATTCTGAAATACAACAGGTAGTTATACTGGTTACAGAAACATGTGAAATTGTGTTTGGAAAATTCCACTATCGGAAATCGGGTCATCCAGGATATTTTTTGGTGCATCGACATTAGCAATACATATACACGGCTTGTATTAGCTTCAAGATTCTAAAACGTGTGTAACTACTCACGTACGTGAATAACTTCCTGTATGACAATAACAGATACTGTGCAGTCCACATTAGAACGGAGAAAAAATGGGTTCCGTACCGAGCTCCATGATATCAGTTGATTTATTTCAGGGTCGTCGACAATCTTCCAAAGTTTCACCAGAAATGTGGCGATGTTTTGATTAACTTCTCCGCCACGCATTTTGTAAGTTTTATTCACAGATATATCGGTATTTCGAACACTATCCGGATTTAACGAAAATTAGTAACCTTCGTGCAAAGTGACATAACAGCGATGGCGACAAATAATAAACTTTACGTGCAGCTGCGGTCGGGATTCCAAAACACCAACATAATCGTATTTACGAATTTGACATTATTTTTTATGATAAATTCATTTTGGAAATTAAAAAGGAACGTCTCTTATTGATTGAGTTTAGTTTTGGCGAAGAAATTTTGCAGTTATTTCTCAAAATAGTAAAATATATATATGAAAGCACACTAAGGTTGGCGTTACTGTTCCAAGATTTCATTACGATTCTTGTCGCTAGTTCCACAGCAGACGGCTGGATCTGTGAGTTGCGGGATGGTATCATATCAAAACTTGGGGAAAACACTGGGCGATTTGATCAAATCTCGACCAGAACATGGTAATGAAGTGTAATTTATTAACTCCCATTAAAACCTACACGTATAGAGTATTTCTTTAGCTGGCAGAGATGATTTAGTGCAAACTTAACTTAGATTAGAAATGTAAATATTTGGTGATAAGAATTTAAGTGCGCAGATGCGTGGCGCGTGATTCAAATTGCAAATAATGTGGATGTACAAACCCGGCGTCCTTATATCAACGTTGCTGGGAAATTCCAAAGCTATTTTTTTCTTTTAACAATTTAAACAATTTAAAAGTACGAGTTACAGATAATAGCAAATACACTTTACATATTGTTTTAAAATTTGATCTAATTGACAGATTTGTATAGTGAGCAACAAGTAGCACGCCTAATAATCTACAAAAACATGCTTATCCTCTTCCATATTAATCTTATTTACTTTAATATAGTTACATAAGTAAACTAATCGGAGATCTTACAGTTTCATAATGAAACGCTTTTAAAACTAATTGCCGAGAAAAAAACACTCTAAATCTTAAACTGGTGTATTGAATCGAATGACACTAAATCACAATCTGCCAATCTCTTTCTGTAGGCTGTAGAGCTTGTGACATATTTGCCATGTCGGTGTAGTTTAGCATTGGTCTTATGGCGAGAGCTTTCGGACAATTGCCTATCTATATACCGCGCTTTAAGACGTAGTCATGTCAAAAGGACCATCATATCTAATTTAATTGTAAAATTTAGCAGAAAAAACTCGTGAGAAAACGCAAGAGTGGAAGTTGTTGGGCCAAGAGCAGGATAAGAGCCTGCTGGTGAGCTGGATAACTACGCAAGGGAAAGATGTTGCACCGAAACAATTTACTTGTATCGGCCGCTATCATCAGCTGCACAACACGTTACAAGTGCTTCACCAGTTTTCGACTGTAGTAAACATAGTGCAAGCATCCATCAACTTCCGACACACACTTGTAGGTAAGTAGATCGACGTCTTCCATAGAATTCAATGTCTATAAAGTTGGTTTTCCAAGAAGTTTAACATCGTCAATAAAAGTTACATCCTAATTCATAACATTTTACAAACAGTTATCAAATTCATCAATTTGGTTTAAAAAAATCAAACCTAGTGCTCTGGAGTCTCAAAATAATTGTAATAATCGTACAATTGATCTCAATTTGCAGTATTTGTTACAAAAGAGAAGATACTCGAAGTAGATGTTCGAGATGAAGTGGAAGCTGTCAAAGTGGAGCAACCAGAAAGTCCAACTCAAAAGCCATTATGGATGGAGGTGTACAAGGTTTTTCTGCTCATAATAAACGAGGAAGAATTGCAGGTGCCAGTGGACATGGGCATAGAGAGATCACGGCAAATTATGATTCAGTTCCTGTACAGGAGAAAAGAATACACGGGAACAGAAAAGTTTCTTTTACTAATTCATCAAGAATGTACGTATTTCATTTCTCACCAATAAAATAAAATTGAATTATGTTTAAGATGACAATCAAAAACATACGCTAATTCTTCTTGATAGATTGATTATTTGGGTTTTACGACGCACTGTTTAACATCCGGCCTTATAATAATTTTTCATTCTCTTCATCAGCTATATCGTTGAATCGGATCCAGTTGAAACACGACGAAAATATTTGGGTATGGCTAATGCAAAAATTCTAGTAGTTTTTAACGATGAACCTTTAATACACGTAATTACTATGGTAATGCCATGGTAATGACCCATGCATCGCATCCATAAGACACTTCAAATAGAATTTAAATCAGAATAGGTAGTGGTAGGAAATACAAAAGCATCAATGTCACAAAGAGCTCTCTAAAACCGTGTTTCAGAAAGTGGACGGGGAGACGATATCGGAGTCTGTAGTCCGAGCGTTCACTTGGGCTCAGTGGGACACGGTGAACCAGTCGCTGTACTACATTCACTACCGCAAGCCTCAGCTGAGCGTAGTCGGAGAGGAACCAGTTGGTGCTCAAGACGGGGAGCTTTCACCAACACTCTCTTGTCTGCAATTTCACGATGATCTGCCTCATGAAACTGTGGTACACTATTTTTTTAAATCTGTGTATGCAGAATAGAACAGCTTAAAACGTATTCGTGAGATGTCATAACAGTGGCAATTTTGGGACTATGCGATTCGGCTCTGGAAGACAACATTGTCTCGAGTGATAAAATTAGCGTAGTTTCCCTGCATAATTGCCTTTTTAATTACAAATAAAACCACTGGGTGTAGCCTATGGTATAAAGTTTGTAATGCCGTGTTTAGCTGAACATCCCTCTGAACCTGCCACAACTGCCTGCGGCGGCGGCCAGCCCGTGCAGCATATATGAAGACGACCCAATCCCTCTGCGGGTTCACGACTGCTCTCTGGACCTTCAAGTCGTATCAGACCCGCGAGGCATCGTATGCATCTGCCACCACTACCTCTACCAGCCGGTAACATTCATTCACACCCTTTAATTTTGGCTACTACATTAATTACCACAATTTTATTGAAATAAAAAATGGTCTTGCTTATTCTGAATTTATATGGAGGCAAAACAGAAAAAAAGGGATTTTAATAAACCCACAGAATGGCAGCATGAAGTAAAGCATGAGTAAAGCATGAGAGCTTTGATTTAATTAACTATCTCAGCTTGGAGTTGGTCTCAGAAGCCTAAGAGCTCAAAACTCGAAGCAGACTGATTTTAACAGCAAATTTTTTTATGTTGTTTGTATTGACATACCTAGATGATATCTTTTTATCTCTTCAATTAACGGCATACACTCTTTTGGGAGACAGGTGAAGGCGCCAGCGCCAGCGTTGGAATCTGCCAGCATCAACGACCCCACCAATACGGTGCACTTTGCCTATTCGGTGACACTTCTTCACCACGGCTGTGTTATTCACTGCGTCGTGCCGGGCATTCTGTGGTCTGACGCTCGAACTATGAAGCCCACGTTCGCTTTGCATGCCGGTACTGCCTAACAACATTTGTGCTTTAATCTGCTGCTGTTATTAACTAGGTACTATATATCACTGACAAGAGTGGCTCAAATGCTATCTTCTTTACTAACTGCCAGCTCTCTCATCTTTGGTCGTAACAATGGCTTCCTTTTACTAAACTGACAGGGTATAGTTATTCACAACAGCAAATTTCATATCATACAGGCCCAAAATGATTTTCTTTCTTTTCACACTCAAATTCAGTCAAATTACTTACATTTCATCTACTGCTTAGAAGAAGAAAACTTTGGCTTGGTGATCAGAACTTTTGTTTTGCATATAACCAAAAGTTTTATTGACAATAAAAAAATTGTTACGTCAAAAAGGTTCCAGGTACATACCTGCTACTAAAACAAACAACATTTTGTTGGATAATTGCAACTTTCAGTACTACATCATCACAACAGCAACTAAAAAAGTTCATTGCGCAATATATTTCACCTTACAAGCCACAAAATTTGCATATTTATAGCTATTTGCTACTGGCAACAATGATAACAATGGCATTGGTAAAGCTGATTTGTTTGTGCAACAGATCAACACATGATCGTGTATGCGCCTGGTCTGTTCACCCACCTACTGGACATTGGACTCTGTCACGAGCCGTGTTGCCACATCATGATGGATAGTGCCCTTCCGGGGGTACCACTCTACACCTCACACCTCGTTCCCTTGCTGCAACCTGGCAACACTGTCACTGTCGACCTCGCCATGCTGGAGCTCGTTCCGTTGAACATCACCACGGGCCACCTGATGAACACGTTCAAGAACAACCCTTCGCTGGAGAACCGCAGGGCGATCCTGCACTACTTCCTGGTCCACAAGGGAGAGATGGAGACTGTAGCTGAGGTGAGAGTGAAATCGGTTTAAGAATACAGTTTTTAGGGGGACAGAATGTAAGGTGATAGCCACGTTCTTATGTTAATATGAAGTCAAAAATAAATTAAAGTTAAAATAAATCTATTATCTCTGTCTTTGTTTATTCTCAGCTACTGATGACAATAGCTGAGCACCCGGTCGATCTGAGCGTGCCGCAGTTGCTGCAAGAGATCATCATGGGCGGCGCGTACGCCTTGGCGCAGAAAAATCTACCGCCTGACACGGCAGCTCTGGTTGCGCTGCTGCCCCTCACTTCGGTTACTCCTGGCTCGGAGATCGAAGTCAACGTAAGCACAGCTCAATTGGTTACAGTTTTTGTATGTAAGATGGCAGTAACCTATAGAAATACAGACAAGGATTCAATTTTCATGCATTGGCCCTTACAGTATCTATTAGTTTTGATGGAAAATTATTTAATTTCAAGAATTTTTTTGCCAAAAAGAAAATTTAGGAAAGAAAAGAATTTGTTATATGCCATGTGGATGACAACATTTAATTCTTCTTTCTAATTTTTGTCAGGAGCCCATTTTACGCAAGTATTTACTGCTTGTTCCAGATCGGTCGGCTGACAATATCGCTGACGCAAGAGACGCTGTGGAACACGGCAATGATGCTGCTGTCTCCGCAGCAAAGGCTGGTGCCGTACCGAGTGGACATGTGGACCAAGCTGTGGGACCAGTTGGCCAAGAGACTCGGCAAGGAGAAGCCTCGCTTCGCTCCAAGTCACGTCGCCGACAAGCTGATGGTCTCGCTCGTCTGCTACCAGGTCAGCTGGTGGGGCTATGCACAAGTGGGCAGCCATTTGGAAGGGATGCAATTAAAACAGATAAGATATTTTCTAACCCATACTTTTCAGGGCTGTGGTTGGATTCTCTTTCTCATCAATTAGCTGAACATGTGCAGAGAAAAAAAATCACTATGTTACAACCTGGAAAAATTACTGATTTGTTTGCTTTTCAAAAACAGCTAAAGATATTTTGGTGTGACTTTCAGGTTCTATGTTAGAAGCTTCGAACCATTTTGTTTCAATGTTAGAGATGTACAAACTTACGTCGGTTGTGTGATTTCAGCCGGAAGCGCTGTCACGTTCGAGCACGCCGCTGTCCCCCGGTGCCAGCCTGGTGGGGTCAGGGACCCTAGCCGACCTTGCAGCCATCACTACCAACCGCAAGGGCCCCATCACCGACCTGCTGCCATTCTACGAGATGGAGAGCTGCACGGCCAGCAAGCAGGAGCACGTCATCTCTGTTGTGAGTACTATCACCTATTTTGCATACAAATATTCGAACGGGCCATTCCATGAAACAGCTGTAACCGAAAATACGACCTTGTTAAATTTCCTATTATAAGTCACACTATGATGGCAAGAGCACTCGTAATATAAATAAGTTGCCTAAAAATGACTAAGTATGCATATGATTTCCCCGAACAGAACCTGCGCGAGCTAAGTATGCACTTGCTGAAGAACAGTCAGAAGCAGACTCCGATCCACGTGCACGCAGTAGCCACGCGATATGTGGCTTCCCAGCTCGAGATCTCCAAGCATCTCTGTCAGCTGCTGTGTCAATGTGCTGCTGTGGACCCACGCCAGGAGCACGAGAGGGGCTTCTCACTTGTGTATGTCACCCCGAACAACAGGGAAACACCATGGCTTCAACTCGTGTATTCCAAGCTTCAGAATCAATTTAGTTCTACTGTCATTGCCATGTGAAATATCCTAACCCAAGCAACTTGGGATAGTGATGTTATCATTTTTCTTTACTCATTTTCACCTTTGCTTTGGTGATGGAAGTTTTTTAAATAGTAGGCCATAAAGCCAATAATTGCATTTAGGTAATTAACCATGAAAATGCTAATATGGGTCATTCCATGTCAAGTGATCGCACTTAAAACCCTCACCATCTCTGAAATTGATGAAAATCTGTAGAGTATCAAAACAAGGAAAACGAAAAATACACCTTCTTAAAATTTAGGGGTGGTGTTTTACACCTCCTAAAATATTGAATGTATTTAAATTTTAAATTTTTTTACTTGTTTGTGAAAGCAAGTTCCGTATCGTAGAAAAATCCGCATTCGTTTATATGAATTAGAAAAAATGCTATGATGAAAATGGTAATGCGCCGTGCAGCTCAAGAAGTTAAAAACGGGGTTTTTCCCCGACCCACTGTAGGCAAACGTTTGAACTTAGGACAAAATCGCAAAGATATGTATGTTTCGTTTTCCTACAAATTTTCATCAAGTTCGGAGATGGTGAGGGTTTTTAGTGCGATCGCTTGACATGGAATGACCCATATACATCATATTTCGAATGCAGAGACCAGCTAGACGACAGTCGACGCTACATACTCTTTCGCCTCCTGGAACGCTACTACTTTGCCGTCGACTCGTTGGCGTTTCCGCTGCCACAAGGGTTCACTTCGTTCTTCACATACCTCGGCTACCAGACACTGACTTTTCCGATGTTCCTGCAGTATGTCCAGCGCAATGTGTTCGAACTACAAGTCGACGTCATGAAAGTCATCATGGCAGGCAAGTGAATCCCCACTAACTTTATTGAAACAAATCAGACCATTCTTCGAAAGCTGGTTTTGTCATAATATTCTTGAGACTCATGACTATCTTTTTAAATGGTGCTTAAAAGTGTAGTTCTTAGTAAAAGTGTTTGCCTATCATAGACACGGACGACTCAAAAGAAGGTGTCAACAAGAAACTCCGCCTGCTGCTGCTTCTTCCGCGGTCGCGTGCAAAGCGGCTGCTCAACCAGTGGCCGCACCCCGTAAGTCTGATGCTCCGTGCGAGGGAGCACGCCGGCAACATCTTGTCGGGGATGGAGGGGCATAAGGCGCGGACGCACTCCCACCAGAAGGCCCGCACTGCACAGCTCATGGCTACTCGAGGTTGGACATTCCACAACCACAATATTTGATAACAAGATAGAAAAACTTGGTCTGTAAATTATAAAAATACTTATATTGACTTAGTAAAGGTTCTTTCAGGGTTATTTTTAGTCACTCGGGCCAGACTGACGGACAATTTTTAGATAGTATTTTCAACTTGCGGAATGAACCCGTGGATAATCAGGTGTTCAATTCACCAGCCATCAATAATTCCAACATAGAAATGCAACAGGCCAAATGTGTACTGGCTACTTAGAATCGTAATAAGGATAACCTTGAGAGTATAAGATTGATTGATTATTGGGGCTTAAGGATGCACTATTTTGACATCTGGCCCTGTGGCACTGGTCTAATGGCGTCGGCGAATGATTGGATG
>LVVV01431802.1:0-10728 GCA_001676325.1 Amphinemura sulcicollis
GCTAAATACACATTGGCATCGCGCAGTTGAAGTTTGAGGGTGCAGTGTATGGTGACAATGGCACCGGCTTATGGTGTTTGCACATTGTCGGGAATATGTCTGTCCTGCCGTTCACGAGTCCACCGTCCGCGAATTATTGCTGGTTGGATGATAAAGATTACACCTCTGGTTTAGAATGATGCCGATGATTGTTACTCGAGCGGTGTTTTAGAGAGAATCAAATACTAATATGACTTTTTTTTATTTTTCGCTTTAATATAACCTCAATTTTGAACTCATGACACGAAATTCATTGAAAAGTCTATATGAATTTAATAAAGAGATGCTACTTGTAACTCAGCGAACCAACAATTTAGAAGTCCAAACAAAATAAGAGATTTATTCTCGCGTAATAATTGAAGTCCGGAGGAAAACGAAAAACATTTTGTTGCTAACAGATTTCCAATTGGCGAAATGGGATTACTTTATGTCAATTTAATGGCTTAGAAATGGAGACGAAAATGATTTTCTTTTTTTCATAAAAGCACAGAGAAAAATCTGAATTGTATTTCCCCTATTTCTAAAACGACAGAAAGAATGTATTTCCCTCAGACTTTTATTAGAAAGTTTTTTATGCCTTAAAATGCGTAAAAAAGAATACGCTTCGGGTCTGATCAAGCCCACGCATTTTGTCATGTGCCTCCCCCCCCCCTGAAGCATGGTCTGCGTCCCATATATTTTTTATCCCGGCTTCGGTTTCTCTGCAACGTGTAAATTATTGTGAAGAGTACGCCACCTGGGTTCATCACTCATAATTGATGAGCTCCAGCTAGCGCATGGCTGGCACAAAAAATGAGTCTCGGATGAGCTCATTCTCTCACGGCACCGCGTCCAAACAAAGGAAAACAGTTGATAAAACAATTGTACTCTCACACATGCAAATTTACCTTCTATTAAACGAATTACTTATTTCATTATTTTTGTAAAGCGCTGCTTTCTTAGGGCGTTCTGCAAACATTCTTCGGAGTGCAGGTTTATAATTAGAAAGACATTGATAGAGGGCATTTTAATTATTAAATTTCTGTATGCATTTTTGCTAATTGTCTGTGAAAATGAGAAATGTTAATATAAAGAGTGATATAATAGAGACAGTCATACGGACAAAGTGGAAATTAGCCTCGGGATTTCTAGCACGCTGGAGTTTTCGAAATAATTTTCTTCGACGAGGTCACAGATAACGTTTTGCATTTCTCAAATTTTCAAATCAAATATAATGGTGTAAATATTTCACTCATCAGCCAAAAACACCAAAGGCGAGAGACGCTATAAGATTGAGACTGATTTTCTGTGACAAAATGACAGAAATTTGGAAGAATCGAATTCTTTAATGAATTGCATAGCATTCATTGCTCTCCCAATCAAGAGGTACATCTTTCTCGAGCACGGAATGTCTGAAAAGTCAGACTTTTCCCAAAGGTTTTTCTTCGTCGAGGTAACAAAAAAAGGCATTTTATTGCGACTACCGGCGGCGACGAGATGAGGCATTGTTTTTATGCGATACACGCTTTACGGCCCTGAATGGGCAATGCACGGCCTAATCACCCGCCGAGCAAATGCCGCGTGCTGCTGCGTGCCCTCACGAGCGTGATTCGGACTGGCGCGATCGCCACTTGCCGTACAGGAGGAGTCCTAGATTGTTGATTATATTTATTTACGTTTAATGATCTCGGGAAGAGCTTTATGTCGCTTTCAGTACCGACCGGTGTCATGCACCATGGAAACTTTTGCCTCGTGAGCCCCTGAATGCAGCCCGCAGAGCAAATACAACAACTTCACCGGGAAAATCACAGCTGGATACTGTTTAACGGAAAATTTTGCTTTCAAGTTGATTAATTTAAATTGGTTTTCATTGGTTGAGTATGGAATATGATATTTTAAACTCATGTATGTAAATTTAGCATAAAGTGATATATTTTTCGATGAATACTAGAATTTAATTAGCAATATTCGTTTTTCAATTTGATACGCAAAATCAAAACAATATGGCATGTACGCATGGCATATTTTTTGTTTGCCAGAGCTTCAACGATATTTTCTGTTGCAAAAATTAACAAAGTGGAGGGGATGCTATTTTCAAATTTGTTAACACAGACATTTTGCCTTATTTTTATGTTATTCTTTCAGTGAAAAGTACTCCCGAGTCCCGATACTGTTAGTTGTGCTCAACTTGTACAAGCGTAGCTAAGCTATTCATGAGATTTCCTGTTACGGAAGTCTTTTAATTTCAACCAAGCTGTCATGAGGCTCTGGCCAAAGTGCTCCAACTAAAGAGCAGCGAACCCCTGACGAAAGCAAGAATCAGACGACTCCATTCTCCGGACTTATTCAGGGCTGACACAAACCGCTGCTGAAATAAAATGGAGGACATGCTTTTCAACCAAATGATACGTGTCTTGGGCGATAACTCGCAGGTACAAAGTCAGAGAAGAAGATGCCGTTTAATCGCGTTACTTATTCCGACTCTAAACGCGAGAGACAATTAATTATTCAAATGTCTTTATTGTTTGTACAAAGAAACCAAGTATAAATGGCGGTAACGACTTCTTGAAAAACCCCATGACGACATTTTCCTGGCAGTGCTAGCTTTATTTTGCAATGAAAGGTGAGATTTGAAAAGGTCCGATGTGTCGCACCAGCCAGAGACAAAATGTGCCAACGTCGGGGCAGGTTGGACGTTTCAGCTGAGATTAAAAAGCTTTCAGCTCGCGCGTGCTATTCTAATCCGGTCTCCGAATAGAGCGGCAGCGAATCAACGAAACACGTTAGGCGGAAAACAACGCAATCTAGTGGCATGACATTGATATAAATGTCCAACAATTGCCTCTTGGGTATCGCAAATCAATCACGCGCGGAAAGTTAGACTTGCGCCCGTCTCTCGCTTGACTCAAACTTTTCAATAAAAATCGCAAACTTTTGCACTCGCCGAATCTGTCGGAGCTGAGAGAGCGTGAACTCTTAATGTCTCTCTGCCTGGTCCCGACGAACCAAACTCAGGTGCCGAATCTCAAACAAAAGCCTTTCACGAATAAAGCGATTATACGATCTCTATCAAGCGGACGTGCTTCGCTCGCCGATAATAAATCCCTACCAACGAAAGTGTCGAACAATTAAGACAGATTGGAGAGTCGATATACATTACCAACCCACCTCGAGAAAGTTAGGTGTTGTGTTTTCACAAGCCACTACAAAGATAGAATGCAAATATCCCCTGGATATATCTTTACGGCCATTTCGGCTGAAGATTCTTTCTATTCACTTTCATCTTGGCTGCTACATTCACTACACGAATATAGGTATACACACACTCACACACACATACACTCTCTCTTATCAGCCTTACTTTTCAATTCCCAGTGAAATATGTCACATAAATCTCTCTTTTCGTTTTTGAGATCAAGTTATATTTTCCTTCATATGAAATCTTCGTTGCCTGAGCTCAAAAGACACCCTAAAGAGTTGTGACACGCTAAAAAAGTCGCTAAAAAATGTGGCTTTACTTTTTAATTCTCATATTGGAAGATGTACTATTTGAGATTTTGAGATTATTGTACACCAAAGGTTTGAAAAAACAAACCAAAAGTAATTTTAAGTTATTCTTGCGTTTGATAGAAAGGTACCAAATGGACTACACATTGACCAATTGGAGTCAACCAAATCGTTTCTCCATCTAAAACGGCTAGAAAATGGAGAAGGAGGCCACCAAAATAGTTGGTCCATAGATAACCTACCCGCTTGGTGAACTTTGACAGGAGCTGATTTATTACCACCTTTAGAAAGCAGGTCGAGTCAGGAAGCAAGGTCCTCTCATTGGGAGAAAGAGACCATCAACGCATTACTGCTTCCGCACGGAGAAATATATAGGTGTGCCCGATGCCAGCCTTGAGCCTACTTCTGTGCGAAGCCTTCCGAAAATAGTCGAAAATATTGTGTTCGCCGCGTGTCTTACCTACCAGGTATTGGTTTTAAATAAATAATCAAGCTAAATGTGATCACCTTCAGAGCGTAGCACTCTTTCGTCGAAGCGCGTGCGAAGTTGATCAATTACCGAAATTGAATAAGCAGCACGTCGTTTTTCAAACAAGGCTGTTGCTGGTGCTGCGTGGATGAACATGAATAACATCCACCAATCCCGGCTGTCGGCCAAGGAAGTTGCCCCGAAGAATCCCTTGGAGGTGTTGAACGATTGCTTCCGACCTGCAATATTTAGCAGTGCGATCATTCGATTGACGGCCCCATTTTGGGCGCTCAGGTGCTAACATCTTTCAGCATCCTCTCTCCAAAGGCCTTTCCAGGGAAACTGCCACCATGACTCGAACGTGTCGACTGGAGATTAACCTGGGAATAAAATCCATAGCAGAGCAGGACATTCGTGGAAAAGTGCTGGAGGGGATAAAAACGATGTCAGGCAAAAGTCGGTTTAGCAGAATCTTTGTACGTCTCTGATCGTGCCGGAATCCTTATCGGAGTGGATGTAATTTTCTTTTGCAGAAAATCGATGCCCGGCGCATTTTGCTAGAAAAGTAAGGCGAGTGAATTCGCAAAATGGCATGCGATGAAAATACATATCCCATTTTCCTTTTCAACTTTTCAATTTTGCAAGCATTCCCAGAAACTATAAATATGTGATATTCATAAATATGCATAAATTGAATTTCCCCATTCTAAATTATCTCTTTTTCCCTCGACATATCCACGTATACGGGGCATTAGTCGTCAGCACATTACATCACGCGTGCATGCACGAATTCCTTTCCAATTGCTCGGGCCCGTGACACTTGGGTACCTGTGCTCCTCGGCCGGGTTGTTTATGCCACCTCTGTGCTGCCGGCCGGTGACACTCGAATTTACTCCGATGCGACGCCATTTGTCATCAGCGTCTGCCTCGTGTGCCGACGCTTGACGCCCGACGCGGTACACAGGGCGTCGTGGCGAACCACAGGGTGCTCGTCTCGAGAAACTCGGCCGACATCCTTGTGCCTAGGTACAGACGTGAATGCGTGCACAACAACCCCATTCGTTCGGTGGTAAACATCGATTCTGAAGTAGTAAGTTTCGCCAAGTAAATTGTAACTCCTACTCCTAGGTAGTCGTCGAGGCAAACAACGCGGTGCACGTGGAGTCTGATGTGGTGGTTGTGTGGTTCTCAGCAACTTGTTCGCCGTTTGGCGCCTAGTGAGCTGGAACATTAGCAAGTTGGCCATCTCAACTGATCCCAACTTTAGCAACTGTTGAACAGAGATCGGCCTCAGGCAATACTGCTGGCGATCTGAGCCGGCCACCGATTTGGCTGCCCTGTCGCATCATCCCCACCCCCTAACCAATCTGTTTTTTTTTAAATCTGGAAGTAAAAACAGTTTACGAGAGTCAGTCATCTTATAAAGTCACTGACTACGTCTCCAAAAGTTAGCGAAAATAAATAATTAGCAAGCAAATGTCTGCAGCCGAGCGTAAAAAAAAAGTCGGCATTAGCACGTAATTATTTTATCAAGCTGCGACTAAGCGAGCTCCGCGGAAAGAAAACTTGATTATTGATGCGTCACTTCGCGCCACTTTTCCACCATCACTTTTCCTTGGAGACCAGCATGCTCAAACAGCATCGCCACCGAGACTTTTCTCGCTTTTCTCTTTGCTTTGCCATCGCACTATACAGCGATGTTGTACGAAGACCACACCGGTTTGTGAACTTACCAACCGCAAGTCAGCGACACATAAAAATATGCTTAAATTATTACTCTCCGTGTGCGAGCGCGTGCGCCAAGCTACACGCTTTATTGTGCTCAACGTCGAGTCTCATAATTTCCACTCGTGAGCTCTTAATGCCAGCTTAACACGTCGTGTTTTCCAAATTACGTTCTCTAGCCTTATAACCCAAAATGCAAACACATGACTTTCGATGAAGAAAGACATCTTGCGAGTTTCGAAACAACACAGCACAGTTCGTGGAACTGGAATGTATGCTCGCTGCTCACAGCGTACATTATATTGTTTGCTGGTGTACATAAGGAAGAAAGAGGTGCACACTTTTGCACGGGTCGCTGGATAGAGACTTTGGGTCAATGCTATCGACCTGTCACTTCACCTATGCTTCTACGCCGGCACAACACTGCACGGTTCACTAGCGAACTCACTCGGCCGTTCTTGCCGCCTCGTTCCCTCTCGTATTTGTGCTGTTATATCTACCTCGGTCTATCTTTCAACAGGTAGCACTGTTTTTACGCAATTATCCATTTCATCTATCAAATCATCGCCTCGCTCGACACACTAGATTTTGACAGGAATCTTTTGTCGCCGTTCAACGATTTTGCATGACAGAGAATCGCGCTGTGCGGGCACGGGGTCGTCGCTTTTGTTACCCCTTAATTTATCTTCGCCGCTGCACAGATTCCGGGAACGCGCCAGTTTCCAGCTACCCACCTACACTACCTGCCTGATATTAAAGACGGCACAACACCTCCTCCCAGTGTGCATATAATTTCTCTGCTCGCCTCGCGGGAATCGTAAATCACGGAGTTTACTGCATTTTGGGGCCAAGGGCGTATGCATTTTGGGTCGTCGGGGGGCTCTGTCCTCCTGTGAATAAGAGTGGTTCGTGAAAAGAGCTCCAACGGGTTCCTCGGCGCTTCATGAGTGTCGTATTTCCGCACGAAAACTGAGACCCTGATTCGCCAAGCCCGAAATGAAAATATTGAGATCGGCATAGCGAGATCAAATCTTGCCTGCACATTTCCACACTCGATTAATCATTCTCAAAGCAACTACTTTGATCGCCGGTTACGATGCCTATCGGCTTCCGAGTCAGAATCTGCACTCGTACGCGAGATTTGCCAATCAAAAAAGTGCCCCAACTCTGTGCTGTATGCACGCTATATATATGCGATGCCGGTTCGGTATGATAAAATACAACATCCGTCAAGCGAAAAGAACCGACGCTAAAGTTGCAATTGTCAGAGATACAGCATCGTAGATCTAGCGGATGGCCGGCCGAGATGAACTCGCCTCGTTTCTATTAACTTTCTTGGTCACTCGCCAACAAACATAAAATATAACTGAAAATGGACGATCAGTTTTCGCCGGAACACACTGGTGTTTGTTATTTGTTTTGCCCCTTGGCCCGAAATGGCGTGCATCAGATTCTGTTGGATTAAACCGTGGGCTGTTTTGGGCAGCTCAATGTTTGCGAAATGTTTGTCTGGAACCTCTGACGATTTTTTCGCGCTGCATGCTGTGTATCGTCGCACTCGTGAAATATCGCCCGGCCATCACGTATGCTCGGTGCGGTTTTCTGCACATTTTAGCTAGCTTACTTGGGCTGAGACATCGGCCTACAGCCGAGGCGAGGCAATGCATAAAAGAAAACTCATCACCCATTGATACAAATGGCAGAGGCTTTCCGAGTAGATACTCAACAGGAATATATTATTGATCCTTCGTGGACCACAAACAGACTCGTAGCCGCTGAGTGTGTTTGTGCTGAAAGTAATAACGGGGATTTTCCCATCATCTTATTTCCCAATATATCTCCATGGATCTTAATTTCGTATGCGGTCAGAGTATAGAAGCGCTGGCTGGCTTTCTTCGACTGGGAAGGCGATTATTTATGTGCAATATTCTTGTCGGGTCAGAACTATACCCTGTAGCAAGAATCTTGTAGCACACATACACACAAACACACGAACACACAAACACACACATATAAAGGAGACGGGCAAAGCCGCGATGGCACAATATGTTGAAAGTAAACCTTTCAGCCAAGAGCGAGATCTCCTCGCCGTCCTTTTTCTACCAAACAACATTGTGTATCGAAGCTACTTCATTTGGCGGCGTGCACAATTACATTGAACCCATTGAAAAGCCACCTCTCTGGAGCAATTTACTTTTTGAAATATTTTCGAAACAAATGCGCGTAGCTTTAATCTCGACCAGCCATGGAGTACGAATCCCAAAGGGGCTCCGTGAGCTGACTGCAAGCCCGACGGGGCAAAAGTAAGAGTGGAACGAATTACCTATCCTGCCACATACTAGATGCGAGTTTAATGCAGAAACTTTAAACGCTGACCGCCGCCGCCGCCGCCTCCAGCGCCAAATCCACATGCCAGGACCAAAGCCCCCCGCGGCGTACCTCGACCCTCTGTTTCCGCCCCCACCTTCTCAAGAAGACGGAGTTGAAAGTCAACGCTGGATGAATACACAATAAGTTTGCTTTTAATGTCGATTATTATTTCGGCCGACAAGGGAATAAATTCAAAGGGATAATGGGGGCTTTTTCTCGAAACGAGTTCTGCTTCATACAGCGGAGAAATGAATGTCAAACAATGAAATACCTCGCATTATGTACCCAGTCATACCGACTGGGGCTTGTCATTGATATGCACGCCCGTTTAGAGCTCTGCAGTAATATACGCGAGCATCTCTCATTCGGCATCCGCGACACACTACACTTTCAATGTAATCTGGCAAACACATTCCGGCTAGCACGAGCAAGCATCACGTGGAGCTTTCCTCTGCACTACACTACACGTGGGTAGCAATTCATTACACTCTCGCAATCTCGGACTAAAAGAGTCTTGCCATGGGTGCGGGGTCATTCTCTTATTAGATGTTAAGTGTGAAGATCGCATCAAATATGCATGGACCACTTGAAAGTTTGCTTGGCTGAGGTTAACGGTGGCGCGGGGGCAGCGGTGGGAACCTTGATCTCGGCAGCCAAGGCGACTTCAGTTGTTACGCGGAAAATGCCGCCGCTGCCGTCGCCGCCGCGTTGGCGCGATCCTATTGGGCGAGGCGAGGCGCGCGCGATCGACCGACGCGCGCGACGCGGAACCGGAAACCGGAAACTTGCGATGGATGACCAATGGCCGATCGACTTGACGACGTTCGGCAGCCGCAGCGCGCGATCTTTAATTATCGCAATTAGCGGACGCCGAGCGGTCGCCAAGTTTATCGCCTGCCCGGGTCAGGAGGAGGCCGTCTTGAGGAGGCGGAAGCCGGCAGAGGAAATTAGAATTTCTTCATTCGGTTGGCGTTCGGAGTTTCGGCGAAATGGACTTGATGCTTGATTGACTTTTAATTGGAAATACCGAGACAGGAAATATCGATGTGAGCAATGTCGGATTTACCAGTGGATATTTTTAGACTGCTCAGCCGCAATTCACAAGAGCGTTCTTTAAATAGTCAAATGCACTTTTTCATATTTCATAATTACGGTCTGTGTCAACAAAAGGTTCGTAAGTTCTAACAGTAAAAAGTCAAACATTTGAAATACAGATTCCTTGTTTGACTTTCTAGTAATCCGCACATGGATTCATCAACTTTTTTCCTTCCTTGCCAGTTTTTCGCTAGTTTTAGAATTCGCTCAGTTCGTTAACGCGAACAAACCAAAAAAACCACAAAAAAAACCGGCGCTCGTTCCCATCTCGCATCAGCGCCACCTCAACTCCCTTGCTCGCTACTAGATGGCGTGCTCGGTGGTGTCACGACGCCCTCAGCGTCGACGTTCACGGCGCACACATCAGGTACGACGCCGTTGCTCACAGATCGCGCCGTCGGTCGCTGTTTTGAGCGCCGTGATCGACTGACCCAGAGAGGTACGAACTGTCGACGCACAAAATATGTCCGGCCAACCAAACCATGTGACCACGCCGTCCGCCCACGGTCCATCTTTCAGCATGATTGATTCACGCACGCCGACGCCGACGCCGACGCCAAAGCTGACGCTGATGTTGGGGCTGTTTAAATTGTGAATCGCGCGCGGCGCTCGAGCGGGCGCAAGCACTTGTTTAGCATCAATGCAGCGGTGATTGCTGCTAATTATACCCACCCGTAGCACTCGCTTCCGCCATTAATCAAGCAATGCAATTATGAAGTGCTAGGTTGGTTCTTCGAGCGGCTGGATTCATCCTCATCTGCTTTCAGCTCTAATAGAGTGGCGCTAAGCTGTTTCATTACGACGCTCATGTACAAAACAATGCGCCTCTGAATTTCTGTTAGATTTCCGCGTCTGATTGCACGAATTTCAGCAGTTTGCAATGGCCGGCAATTCCATTACAAAGTCCGTCGCGCTAGAATGGACGTTGAATTTGTGAAATAATAGCGGCGCGTCAGGGACAGTCATCAAAGAGGACCGCCAGTAGTGAAATGCATCACTAGGAGAGAATGCATGGGCTGTCAGACACAGAGCAGCAGATTAGGTGAGCCCAGGCTGCATGGCTACCATGGCGCTGCCATTGGCTGAACGCCGAGCTGAAGGAAGCTGCGAGCTCTGCTGGACCTGGGATGGAAAGAGAGGCCCGAAATCCGGGCAAACGCTCGGCAGCTGCCTCCGCGTCAGCGCTTGCGCACCGACGTCAACTATATAAATATTGATCATCTCCCTTTGCTTCATCTCGGCAGGCTCTCTTACGACCTCTCGCTCTCTCCCTGTCCCTCTCTCGCTCTCTCGTATCTCTTACTCTCTCGATCCGCTCATCTCGCTCGCACAGTACCGCATGTCATCGAATAATCCCAAAAAATGAAACAATGTCATTTGCAATCATGCCTTGAGCCTTCTAATGGAATGTGAGGTCTTTTTGCGGTGAAGCCCACTATCGGCCAGGCGAACTGGGCGCGTTTCGGGCTCGTCTCAAGCGCACCCTGTCGCGGGGGAGGAACAGCATCAGCCGTGGCGGCAGCGGCGGCGGCAGCGGCGGCGGC
>LVVV01431803.1:0-10731 GCA_001676325.1 Amphinemura sulcicollis
AACACATAAAAGAGTTCAAAACAAATGACGTGGTCAAAATAGAACAATTTTTAAAAAAATCCCAAAACCTATGGCGTTTGAACTCGTTTCACACAATTTTGGTACACAGTGACGACCCTTCAATTTCGTAATCAATGAAAATCTCACGGGCCACGGGGCCTGGGTCCTCCACAAGATGCGAGCTTGCGAGCCATGTGGGGAACTAATTCCACCACTGGATCCAAGGCCTCGAAAATTACACTGACTATATAATTATGCAATGACATTCATTACGTACCCATACAAAAAAATAAAATAGACAACCAAAAACTAGTCAGAAAGAGCATGTCACAGAAAAAAATGTTTACTGTTTGCCAAAAATAAAAATTACATGCTAAGTCCATCTAAATGACATCAAAAAATATCCTGAATACCGATTATATACCCCTTCCCCGAAGAAGACGCACAAGATATCGCTAATTGTGATTTGTGTCATAACCAATCGGTGATTGGCAAACCAGTTGCCTGCAAGGCAGACCCAGCAATGCAGTGTTGTGTCCAATAGCCAGTTATCCACTAGCTAGCCAGTTGTTTGAGATAGCCGATGATATGAGTGCAGAACGATAGCGAAGGTCTTGGTCAACATGTGACAGCGCAACGGTGACGGGGGACAGTGCAGCTCTGTGCCTGTACAAGGCTGTAGCTTGTCCAGCCGGCTTCTGAGAGCCGATGACAGCGTTTTGCACGCATTTCGCACAGAACCGAGCTAGATTCATGTCCGACAGGCATCGACCAGCTTTAGATAACACACAACCTATTAACAGGTAAGATATCGTCTTATAATTAAGCAATTAAGAAAACCGATTTGCTTTGATAACATTATCAAGATTACGTGCCTTGGTAGCATAATTGTGTGCTTTGCTACAACTGCAAGACACGACAATAATTTAGAAAATGGAGATGGTACCTACACATGGTACCTAAACAGGATTTTAATGCTCTACGATTTGATCGGTTTTGAGGAGATTTCGAACCTGAAAAAGGCGCAAGCTCTTGACATTTTCACGGGCATCGTCAAGAGTACTTTACGCCCTTTTCAATACAAAAAGAAGCTCTGGAAACCTCCAAATAACCATAGTTTGGTCAGTTTCGACTTTCTAAGACAATGCTGCATCTTTGAGCACATTGCTGCTAGAAAACCTCTGGTCTGATATTTAACTACTATTTGCTAACAGCTTGCTGTTGTGTCATGTGTGATCTATATTAGCGTTACCTTAATCACCTGAGACGGGGTTTGCGTTGCGGGGAAGATATTTTATTTTGGCGTTATGCTTTAAGATGGCGGCGCGGAAAAGCCGGCAGCCCAGTAAAATGGTCGCGCCTGACGGGGGCTGGGGATGGTTGGTGGTTCTCGGAGTGAGTCTCAGCAACGTACGTAACAAATGCGCGATATGCCAACTTCTTTGTAGGTTGTTACTCATCTCAAGTGCTTGGAGCTGCAACTTCTTGTCTCACATTTCAGTTTTCCACGCGATCCCTGGAGCCTTCGTTTGGACTCCTTTTTGGGGACCTTTTAAAAGAACTGAAAGTCGAAACGACAGGAGCGGCGATTATTATGAGCACAATGGACGCAATGATCAATTTCTCAGGTCAGGGTTTATTTAGTTCTGTTTTGTTGGAGCATATCGAAATTAAGCTTACCATGTGATATCTCATATTTAACGTGTATATTAACATAGGATTGCGATTGTGCAATTTACTTACAGTGAGATGAGAATATTAATTTTTTCCATTGTTAGTATTGACACAATTGGTGATTTCATCTCATCACATCTCATCTGACATGGAAATAAAGTTACAGCTTCGCTATCCAGGAAGTCGATTAATCCCTCGATACTAATAATAATGAAATAATCCACTGTTTTCTTCAGGCATGTTTGTTGGTCCACTCATGAAGAAGTATAGCTACCGAAAAGTAGCCTTCTTTGGAGGTGCCTTGAGCGCTTTTGGGCTGATGTGCACCGCCCCAGCTACCAGTACAGCGCACATACTCATTACCTTCAGTATTATCAGGGGTAAGCTGCGTATGATTTCATTTTATGTCTATTGGGAATGCCAAGTTTGAAAATGTTCATTCACATTAGAAAAATACATGTTTTATCAGTAAGATTGAATAGTTAAGTTTAGTTTGCGCTAGCTTTGATTTAATTTGAACAGATCGTGGACGGGCTTGCTTTACCAAAATTAGGAATTACTGGGGAACATCATTGTAAGGGCAGACTTATCAATTGATTCTTCAATATGAACGTTGGTTGCTAAGTTCAAACCACTCTCCCCGTGCCAAGAATAAATGGCATTCACTTAGCAATTAAAAAAAAAATTTGAACAGGAGATTATGATTATCTTATACCAGGCAGTGTCACATCAGCCAGTATTCAAAATAGCATTCAGTGACTGCACCGTGTCGTGTCGTGCTAGGCACGACACGCAGTTTATCGCACAGTGATACGCTCGCACATTTAATACAAACGATATGCACAGCAATTACTTCTTCCAACTTTCCAACGGAACACCGAACACCTCTGGGTCAGGTATTGGATGGGTGACCACTATACACATGACCAGCTGTGTTTGGGAGAGAGGTTGGAGGGAGTGAAGTTAGTACGACCGCTTCACTTGCCTTGCTTATCAACCTCACGGCAGCATTGGAATAGTGGAGGAATCTTGCTTTCGAGTTGTACCTTTGGTTGTACCGTGCTTAGGAAGGGGCGTTCCCCATGTGTTGCCAGCATCGGGTTTCCCTCCTCTCTTAAAGGCTAGGTTAGGCTTATCATCACCCTTTTATTCACCGGCATCATTAGACCTGTGCCACAGGGCCTGTTGTTAAAACAGTGCGTCGTTAAACCCCAATAATCAATCAAACAATTAATTGTTAAAGTCACCGATGGTTTGAACTGGATCTAGGAAAGAAGCGAGATTTTGTTGACGTCTGGGATTACCAATTTTCCGTTCAAACGTGTTTGGGGAGGGAGGTGGGGCATTCTAAACAAATATTTTGATTTCAAGGTTGTAATTTAAAGATAATCTTTGTGTTTCAGCCAATCCATCTCTGAAAGCAAGAGGTTAAGTCAGGCATGCATATAAAGCAGGCATTTTTTGTACCAGGATGGTTTTTACCATTTTTAGATCCACAGCAGTTTTCTCAAATCTCATGCTAAGAAAGCTGTCTGTGCAAAACATTCCAATGTTCCAGGAATTTCCATTTCCAGATCTCTCTGCACTTCCTGGTTCAACCGCTCATCGGATTTTATTATGGCCGGTTTTACCAATTTTCAACCCCCAGTTAGCTCCCAACTCGGAGTTAAAATTGAATTTCACTGCATTTGATTGGCTGTTGCCATGAAAAATAACTCAACTCCCACTTTAACTCTGAGTAGGGAAACTGGTAGAACTTGGCCTGACATTTCCCTTCAACCAGGAAGATTCTTTGGAGTGCGGACTTGTGACTGATGACTGATGACGGATGACTGATGACTGATGACTGATGACTGATGACTGATGACTGATGAATGGTTACTGGTGATTGCTGACTGATGACTGATAACTGTTGACTGGTGAATGATTACTGATTACTAATTACTGATTACTGATGATTAATGACTGATGACTGGTGATTGCTGACTGGTGACTGGTAACTAATGACTGATGAATGGTTACTGGTGATTGCTGACTGATGACTGATAACTGTTGACTGGTGACTGATTACTGATAACTTATGATTAATGACTGATGACCGGTGACTGCTGACTGATGACTGGTGATTGCCTACTGGTGACTCGTGACTGGTGATTTGTTGTGCAGGCCTCGGCGCAGGGTTCGCATGGTCGTCAACGCTGGTGGCGTTGAACCACTACTTCTCTCGGCGTCGCGGGCAGGCTGTCGGCTTGTCGATGGCGGGTACGGCGCTGGGGTTCATGCTGATGCCCCAGGCCGTGCAGTTACTGCTGCAGGCATACGCGTTCAGCGGCACAGTCATGCTGCTAGGAGCCATCGGACTGCACGCCCTCGTCGGTGCAGTCCTTCTTCAACCCGTCGAGTGGCACATGGTCCCTTTCGAGGAACACCCGCGACAAACAGAGGTTAATTGCTAGGGTGTTGCGCCAAAGCCAGCAATCTTCACAAGTAACAGCAAATGAAAAGCATTGATAAGAACCATTTCCCAAAATGTGGGTTCAATTGAAATGGCTGAGTTCACTTTTCTGCCTGTTTTGAACACATTTTGGTAACCTGTGCTGGTTTCGGCAAGTCCCTTATTTAGGCGAATAACCACAGGATTAGACAAGCTGTTGGGAACTGTCACAGATGTGTGCCTTTGTACGGAAGTTAGATAATGTGATCAATCGGAAACTAGTTCATCAGTCAGTGAAAAATGAGAACTTTCTTTTCATGAAAATTTCATGAAAACTATATTGATAATTTCAGGATTCTGAAAGCGAGGAAAAAAATAACGAAGGAGCGTCCATGCTGCAAGTCGCACCGATGATTGAAATCACTCCAGCAGGCGAGAAAATCAGCATGGAACTGGAAACTGCGGAAAAGCATCCGTCATGTTGTCGCACAAGGAGTGTCACTGGTACCAGGAAAAGAAGGGAGTCGTGTAAATCTGTCATGTCAAACACGGATTTTGCAGGCAGCGCTTACCACATTCAAGCGGTAAGAGCAATTGTAGCATCGCCGCCAAGCCAAACCATGCGTGATGCGAAAATTGCACAATTCGATTATGCATGTAATTAAACACGGATTTGCGCTTATTGGCAAACCTACTTGTAGGTGTGTAGGCATCCAAGCATAACAATGGGGACATTTGAGATTTTGGAATTGATTTGTTTCATCAGAATTCTTCAGATGGTGAAGACGGCGGGAGTGATGATACATATGCAAAACATGACATAAATGAAAATGGAGAAGAATTACATAACAAGAAAGAGGACAAGGAAGAAAAGAAGCCAAACTGTTTTCGACAAGTGGCACATTTCATGGACTTGGATTTACTTAAAGATCCCATTTATTTGAACATTATTTTTGGTATCTCTCTATTTTTCGTCGCTGAATTGAATTTTAAGATGGTCGTTCCATTCTTCATGGCCGATTTGGGATACTCGAAGTCAGAGACTGCGTTCTGTTTGTCCATGATGGCAGTCTCTGATATTGTTGCGAGGGTCGCCTTGCCCCCAATCTGCGACCGTATTACCATCACGAGGAGAACCCTCTTTGCCGTATCTGGTGTTTTCTTGGGAATATCTCGCTCAAGTGAGTACTGTCACCTGCCACTGAGTGAGTGCTGGTTTTTCTTTTTCTGTCCATGGTATGATCCACTTCGATCCAAATCAGTCAGTTATAGGGCCTGGGACACGTCTCGCCACCTAGTGTCATAAAAAATCACAACATTCCAAATTTTCCAGTAAGAGCCTTCATCTACATTGATTTGTGAAATTAAAAATAGCTTGCATAGATTAATTTTTCCCAGACAATGTTCATTTCTGCAGCCCGCTTTACATAGGTAATCAGTGTGAATTGTGTGCATAAAAAAAATCAATTTTAACTATTTAAAAGGACGCTGGAGGTGACTAATAAACCCTCGCGGATGCAATTTCTGAGATCTCAAGATTTCGGCGAGTGAGCAATGGTCCTAGAGGCTGTGAAATTTGTTTATTTTTTATTTGGATCTGGCCCGTACCGCTGATAGTGTTGGACAAATATAGGCCATTGCATTCAGAAAACGATAAATATACTTGGATTACCAGAAGTAGAGTACCTAAATAGTACATTTGGAAGTAAATAGTAGATATCAAGGTCTCCTGGTGACCTAATAATATATACAAAAACAAAATTAAGGAGTGCAAAAGCAGAAATCATGCGGGATGTGGTATTCGACCATGCTCGACATTAAAATAAGGAACACGTGTTTCAGTAATGGCTGAGCAGACGAGCTACGCGGCTCTTCTCACCACGATCGTCATCAGCGGTTTATTCCGAGGAGCCACCCTTATCAACTGCAGCCTCTCGATCTCAGAGTACTGTAGCCTAGAAAAGCTGCCTGCTGCATTTGGACTTCATATGGTGGCCAAAGGCATATTCACCGTTGCGCTGGGACCTCTAATTGGTAAGTGGTTATCTTGCTTAATTATTTTCTGAGCGTAACGCGTTTGAATTTGCTACTTACTGCACGTTATAATTTACAGACAATCAGCTCAATGATGTTTACCAGTGATACAAATTGTTTAATTGCAGGTGTTATTCGAGACGTTACTGGAAGCTACCCTATCTGCATACACGCGCAGACGGTGTTAATATTTTCGTGTACTTTGGCTTGGGGCGTTGAGTATCTAATAAGAAAGAAAAAAATTAAATGAGCATTTTAAATACGTACAAATTTGCAGAATGGAAGAACTGATCAAATCCAGTGTATAGTGAAGCCAATTCCATCTGTTCACGAGCGAACATATGATGGATTGCGGAGAGTGGAGAATGGAGAATGGAGAATGGAGAATGGAGAATGGAGCGCGAAGTAATGCGGTGTATTGGGTCAGCCGCCGCCGGGCCGACTACAGTACTTCTCATCGGTAACTCGCGGTGACAGTCCGCCTGGATGAACGCCTGCGACTGGGTTGCATTTCTTCCACGAGAAGAAAAGAATTCGCTTCTGTGTCCTGATTCGATCATCCTTAATTCTGGATCAACTGCGCTGAAAATTAGACTGTTGTAAGATATTTTCAAGAGTTTGAGGATTTCTTTCAGAGTGGCACGGGTCGTCATGCTGTATGAGCTCCTAGTACTAAAACTGAGTGAGACAATTAAATACAATGCTTAGTAGCCCTAGGACTAAGAACATGAGACCTGCTAATAAAGAAAACATATTTTTATCTAATAATATAAGATAGGTATCATAATAACAACCTCATTTCCACGTCACCCAAACACGGTTAGGGGGCACACAATGCGGCGGCGGCGGCGGCGGCGGCGACCTGGTGCTAGAGAACAATGCCGCATAGAAAGGGACAGTGTGTAGCCGGTATTCCATGCACCAAGTTATTATATTCTAGTCGAGCCACACTTGCGATGAATGAAAATGTTTCACCTCCTCAGGCAGAAGACTAGTTAGTCGAAACTGAGAATGCTCTCCGGAAAAGAAATGGTTTCAAAATCCTCAGAATTTAGAACCAAATGTACGAGTTTTTTTGGTACAGCTTAAGGGATGATGATGATTGTTGGTTTTAAGACCTCTTCTGGAGATATATCTTACGTTTTAATGCACCCCAAGCAGCAAACTCATTATTAAGACACCCCTGCAGGGTGACATTCCTCCAGACTTAATAATGTGATACCTATAACCTTGGCCCAAAACCAAGAAGGCCCTACCAACTAGCTGCATGCCACTATTCCTGAGCCCGACCCGAGCAACACACTATCAAAAAAAGAAAACCATCATGTTGAAGACGGTCTATCCAGTTTTTTCTTCGAGTCTATAAGATGTTCCTTCCGAGATGCGAAGAGAGTTCATCTGTGCACTCATCTCGTTCCTTCTTCATCAAACTACCTACGATACCCATGTGAACACGTGAGACCCATTATCTAAGGATTCGGTAAGAATGCTAAAATCGCTTAAGATCGACGAAGATTTGCTATTTATTTATTTATTTAAATGTATTTGCTTAAAATCCACGGTCGCCGCCTTACATGGATAACGCAGCACTCACGGGGCATAATATGACAAACTTTTGTCAATTTTAGGTTATTAGAAACGACTGGACACAGTTTCATTTACCTGCATAAAAAACGTATATTGGCCTAATTGAGATGGAAATAGAAACCAGGATCTTCTGAGATTTCCACCCCAATCTTTTCCCTTTCACTGCCCATGCTCAACAAAGACCGTGATTGTAAAACGATTGATTTTGTCCTGACCAATTTTGATAATGAATAATGATCCCAATCCACAGCTGCCAGGAATATTTAGGAACATGGCTAATAGTTTGTACACGTTTCACCTGAACAACTGTGTAGCCGAAAAGCGACATTTTATTTTGGTTGAATGCTGAATAATTAGCTTGACATCAATAGTGTTTTGCATCTTCCTTACAAAATCCAGCTGAAGTAATCAAAGATCCGTTTCTCTACATCTTGCTAGGCACTTCATTTTCCCTTCTGAAGATGATCAACATCTTAATTGAACGAGAATCATGTTCAATACTGTGCCACTATTAATTTAGCATAACATATTATGAATGAATGAATGGATGGATGGATGGAAGAATGATGGAACGAAGACTAACTATTTCCTGAGACCGGACGCAGATTTGCCATAAACTGAAGATGAGTGAATTTTCACCCAGGAACAAGGCCACGCATGGAGTACGACCGACAAAATTTTCTCACAACAATCTGTATTGTTAAGACAATCCATTATTATTTTATTTCGTAATTTGTGAAATTTTAGATCTACACTTATTTGAGAAGGGACTGAAATAACAAACAGGGAATTTATACGAAATTGTCAATTTTTGTTTCCAATTATTTGATCGGTAACACAGGATTCGCTGGCCAAAGCATTGGCCCTAAAGAAGATCATCAGCATACAACGACTCCTTGGTTCTGATACCGACTCTTGAAGTAATTCATCCCCGCAGTGAAAACTATCGGCCAGCATGGATGAAATAGCCAGCAGTAGAAGTTGCGTATAGGCCTTGCAACCTGGATTAAACGGAAACGGGAGCAGTATTAAATAAGTGTGTATAATATAATCTGTGCGAATAGGAGATATGTTGAAAACGAGTTTTGGTGTTACCTATAATGCTGATAATTTGCTGTGATTTAACTGAATCTGGTGTGGGATCTCCTGCTAGTGGAAGATAATTACTTTTGGAAAACAATCTTGGTGCAAGTCGGTTCTTACACCAGCTACATGTAATTACTAATTATACGTGCAGTAACACGCATCTGATATCATTGGGAACGGTGCAATATACTAAAGGACGTTTATATCATAATATACATTTTCCTATGCAGGTATACTTCATACAAGTTTCATTTGAACGCAGAAATATATTTACATCAATAAATTGATTGATTGCAATGTCGAGAGGTAATTTATGATAGCAGATATGCGTTGTTGCGTTTCGAATGGAGAGTAATTACGTAAGCTGTTGATAATTGTTGCATTCCTGTACAAGACGCGGCACTTATAAATTACGCCTACAGATTTTCTTGCTTCGCAATAGGTCGACAAAAATCACCGTAAGCACCGTCGTTGTCGCGAAACTGACAATTGTACTTTCTCGAGTAAAGGAGTACTATAGGTTTCCTTCAAAGTGGCTTGATGCACGACATGGAGCTAAAGATTGAGAATTTTAGTAGGATTCGGAAGATTCTTATTAGGAGATCTTCAAAGTGTTCGTAATTTTCCCATTAGCCGGGTCACGTTCTAATTTACTTTCATACCACATTTATTCAATTAACAGTTTTAAGTTTTATGAGTACCGATCAAACACACAATTTGAATTAAAAAATAAATTTACCACAAACACACGGCAGTAGTTGCTGGCTGTTAGCATCTAAATTCTAAATGCAGAAGCTATAGGATTTTCTAGAGTGAATCATTTTCTCAATTTATCTCTGGTAGAAGATATTTATGAGTTAAAGTTAAAGAGACAGTACTGGATAGCGCGTCCACGCATCGCATTAGGGATTGAGTGTTTCGAAGGGTCGAGCGAGCGCGTTGAAAGCCGAAGCATGTATGACATTCCAAGGAACGTGCGAAGGAAACTGTGATATGCTCAGAATACTTTACTCTTATTTCTCCGATACATGTCTCGAGTTTTATTATCTGATGGGGAGGAGAAAGTGGACCCAACGATTGCTTTTTGAATGAACAAAACGAAAAATAAATAAAAGTGCATTAAGAGACATGAGTTGGATGCCAAGTTAAAGCATACGTGCCTTCTCAGTATGCAACCAGACCGGTGGTAAATGCCAAAAATTGGTTTCTATAACCTAGTGAAGTGATAGGTAATTTATGCAGATGAGGAAACGAGTGATCGAAAGAAAGCAATTGTTAAAATGCAAGCTTATCGTTGCACGCTTTGACTGTGCTGATGGATGGCTTGAGATATCGTGCCAGGTTTGTCTGGCAAGTGTAGCCCTGCTCTCATCGAAACTGCTTTCAGACCCTGCTGTAACACACACACACACACACACACACATAATTCAACTCTAATTGTTTTGCGGCCAAGGTGCCCATACTTACTATTCATTTCTCTACATACCTCGCCACATCTTGAGCTGCGTTAGCAGAGTCAACAAGAAATATTAAAATGTTTCTTCTTTTGTGGTTTTTGTTTGACGCATTAAAGTAGTTGGTTTAAAGAAGAAGAGAATACTTGATATTCTTGCTGGGTCATTTCTGACACAATGCTAGAGCAACAAACCACCAAGATTTCTAAGCAAATGGACTATTATTTAATAAAAACATGTTTAGGAATAATTTCGTTCCTTACAGCATCGTGTTAAATAACAATAGCTGTTGCATACTTGCGTCTTTCAGGATGTCACAGTACTTTGAGTAAATCAACTGCTGTGCTAGCGCTTTGTATGCCATGACAATTGAGAAAAGGGAGTGCAATAGGAAAAGCGACGGAGAGAGAGAGAGAGAGAGAGAGAGAGAGAGAGAGAGAGAGAGAGAGAGAGAGAGAGAGA
>LVVV01431804.1:0-10739 GCA_001676325.1 Amphinemura sulcicollis
ATGGGACTTGGAATCAATGAAGATAAGGGCTTAACAACTGACCCAGTGTAATGGGACTTGGAATCGATGAAAGGCGAAGGAATCCGAAGGAACATTACGCTACTAGCCTGGAATTTCTCTGGACTATTGAGCTGTTAGAATTTCACTTGGCTTCTTATGAATTAACGACCTATTTATACGAATATAATTGGATAGGTAATAAAAGAACTCGATGGTAAAAGGTTGAGAATTGCATGGCGAATTTACATCTTCCAAACAAGAGTTGAATAAGAGATAACTAAAATATTTAGTGGCTTTCCCATGAAGCGTTATGAGTGACACTTGGGCCTGCTAGAAGTTTTGTGCTAACAAATTGGACTCATGTTAGATGAGTTGCCTCTAGACCTGACATCGGATCACGTGAAGCGTACGGAAGTAAAATAATCACCTGAGCGTACGCCATCTTCGTGACTTTCTCCAAGTCGTTTTGAGCGCCGGTAGTTATTTGGTTGAAGGTCAACGATTCGGCGACACGGCCTCCCAGAATCATGCACATCCTCTCGAAGAGTTCTTCCGAAGAGTGGAGCTTCTGGTCTTTAGGGGTGTACTGCGCGAATCCCAGCGCCATGCTGGTCCGAGGCACAATGGTCACCTCGAAGAACAAACAAAGTTCAAAATAATACACTACAGCACTTTATTTCTCAGCTGTTTTTTGTTGATTATAAAAATCTCTTTTTCATCACAAAATATGTAAGTTGGTATCAGGTGAAATTTGATTAAACTGCGAAAGCTCGTAATGGGCAGTAAATTTTCTTCGAATCCCGGAGTGGGAGACATTTTTGAGTTGGTAGTTACATACATAATAATGAACTGTAAGTAGGTATTCTGAAATGTCCATTTTTAAATTAAACTGAACTATTGCAAAACATACAAGCTAGTAGCTGTCAATACAATAAATTCCACGAAGAGAGATAAATAACAGGGATAAAGAGCTAGAATTCTCATTTGATTTTTGAACAACTCTCATTTCAACCAAACTTAGAAATCTAAACGCAAGAATATATCCTTGTGAAACTTGACTTTGTGTTATATCGTTCTGTTAGGTGAAGGAGAGAAACTGAGAATTAGGTAACTCAACGAGAAGATATAGATGTGAACTGCGAACGAGTGGAGCTATGGTAAACGTCTCGGATAGTGCCTTCTAAGTGTCTTATGGAGATAATTACGAATCAGCTGAGAGCCTAATCTCTAAGACACTGAAGAAGACTCTGGCCTAATGTTTACCACCGCTCTACTCTGTCGCGGATCATCTTCTTGGTTCGTTGCTTACACGTCTCCAGCCTATTAGCAAACTGTCCAACATTTCACACTTCCACATTCCTCATTTGTAACTTCTCATTAATCCCATTTTCGTAATAAAACTCAACCTACTCGGCAAAGAACACCGAATCTCAGGGAGTCGACTCACTTTCAGCAAAGCGTCCGTGTACTTGAGCATCCATCCGACCAGCGCGTGGCCCGACTCGTGGTACGCCACCACTCGCTTCTCCTGCGGCGACATGGCGTGGTTGCGCTTCTCCGTGCCTCCCACCAATCGCTCGATGGCGTACTCGAGGTTTGCTCCACGCACCATCGGCTGCTTGAACCGCGCCGCATGCAGCGCCGCCTCGTTGCACACGTTGGCGATGTCTGCGCCGCTGAAGCCCGGAGACAGGTATGACAACCTGGGGGAAGCCGTTTGTCACGAGTTAGACAAGTTTATTCAAATTGCAAGCTATTGTCAGTATTGGAAACATACATTTACTTAACGTTAAATTGTGGCTAGAGCAAGTTCGAGGCAGCTCAAGATTGTTTTCATCTTCAATGTAACTAGCACTACACTGACTTGTGTTTAATGCCAGAAAATACTTCTCTGGCACCTAATTTATTGATAAATAAGTTATCAAACGGTTCATGTCAGTACGCTAAATGTCAGCCAGCAAAAAAAGATTTTGACAATGGATATTCACACTTCTACAATATTCATCCGTTGTATCTAGGAAACGTTACAAACCGTTTAGAGTAGTGTTCTGGCTTGTGCTCCAGCGTGATCCCCTTCAGGTGTTGCTCGAAGATCTGTTTTCGCTCCTCGACTGTCGGCAGATCGATGAGTATGTGTCTATCGAACCGACCCGGTCTCAAAAGGGCTCTGTCTAACACGTCCGCTCTGTTCGTCGACGCGAGCATTATGACTCCTTCCTTGGTAGACATTCCGTCCAGCTCGACAAGGAGTTGATTCAGGGTCTGCTCACCTTCTCCTGACGATCCATCCAGCTGTCCCGAACTTGTGCTTCGTTTCCTACCGATGGCATCGATTTCGTCAATGTAGATGATGCAAGGAGATCGTTTACGGCCTTCCTTGAAAAGATCTCGGACTCTTGCTGCGCCTAAACCTCCAATCATTTCGATGAACTCGGATCCATTCATCGATAAGAATGGCACATTCGATTCGGTTGCGACGGCCTTGGCAAGGAGAGTTTTGCCGCAACCAGGGGGTCCGAGAAGTAATGCTCCCTTTGGGACTTGCGCTCCCAATTGCCTGTACCGTTCGGGCCTCTTTAGATAGTCGACAAACTCCATAACTTCTTGCTTTGCTTCTTGCAATCCTGCTACGTCAGCAAAGCGAACGCCTTTGTCTGGGCCGAAGATTGGATCCACCAACGTGAACTTTGCTCGACCCATTTGCGTCTGTAACATGGCACGTCTAAATTGTATTCTCTTAATGAAGACCTTACTAATTGTAGGCATAAGCAGATACTTTGAATACACTAATATGACAGCACCATCACAAACTGAAATGCATTTACTACTTACAAATGAATCCATGCTCATTGGAGACTTCATTCCCTTTCCACGAGACAACAAAGCTACCAGGAGGCCAACCACAATGAGTGAAGCCAAAAGTTTTCCAGCTGTGTCTGAATTTCTTTCGTAAACAATTGGCACCCCGTTTTCAGGACTGATGCCTAGTCGTTTTTCAGCATCTCGCAACTTCTCTTCAAATCTTTGAATGTCCACAACATTGATGTGAAATGTTTTGTACTCCGACTAAATGGGTATGGGTGAGAAGACAATTAGTAAAATTTCACTCAAATGTATTGATGCATAAATTGGTGGTTGGTTCTTACTCTTTTTCCCTTGATCACAGCCCCATTGTACAGGATGATTGTAACAGTATCGACATCTGGGCGAATTATAACTTCTTCTACTTCTCCTTTTGCAAGCATCTGATGTAAGAACTCATTCCAAGAGACGTATCGTACAACCTGTTTTCAAAAAAGTTTACAAAATAAGAACAAAAATTCAGATTGAGCAAACTTTGAATACCCACTTTACTACACTAATACTTACTTCAGGCTGATTGCTACTTGGAAACATCAAAGATATGACGGCTATTAGCATGTATGCTGTCAGCATCCACAGAAACGCTTTAGCTAAAAGAGATGACATTTTATTGTCATCCTCATCTTTTTGTGGCTTTTTGTCTGGGTCCTCAGGTGGAGGAATTTTGTTACAGTTAACTGGTGATGAGTGAAATCCTCTGGAGCCAAGAACGCGGTAGAGTTGACCAAAATCTCGTAGTCCGGACCGGTGTAGTAGGCTGGTAACGGCTCGAAATTCTCTTCTGATCTGTCTGTCAAACTGCAGAAACAGAATTGTAATCCGACAACGAGTGTATTATAATTTGCAATTTAAAAAAAAAAAAAGATTAATACCATACCTTGGTAAATTTATTTTGATTTCTAGCTAGAGTCTTATTCAAACAAGATCCCGCAACATTTCTCCGTGTTATGCAACTTGTTGGAAGTCCTGACTGGCATTGCTCCTGAGTTTGTATGACAGGAATATCTCTAATTGTTCGAAGCTTCTTCACTAAAATTTTCACTAAACCATTTTTTTGTATAGAGTACATTTTATTTATTATCAAAACAACATTTCATCACCTCTCCCACAATCACGGTACACAGAACATTTTAGAGGTTATGTAACATATCTATCAAAATCAGATGGTGCCTCGTGAACCTTCAACATCGTTGCCAACAGATGGCAGCACGGCTTTCTCTCAGAAGTTCAAACTGGGCTAACTCGTCAATGTTGAAAATATGGGTTGTAGAATTTGCATAAAAAACCGCACAAAGAACCAATACAAAGAGTCTCACCATCAGCCTTTGATTTCAAGTTTCTTTATACTAAAAAAATATCCAGAGCAGAATCCGTAAAACGTTGCTGGCATCATTATAAAATTAATTTCTTGAAAATAATGACAGCACAATCAATCTAACGAAACATCATCCCACCAATACGATTCATCTGCTTGATCTATATTTCACATTCCCAGCATTTGTCAACACTTACCCTGGCTGATCCCTGACTTAACATACCAACAGTTCCGGGTGCTAGGGAATTAGGTCTTAATCCCCTTCTTCCAGAAGGATTTGCGGTGCCATTGACGGCTCTCTTTGGCGGCATTGCTTGCGAGGAGAGCGCTTCCTATCTCAGCACTTTGGGGCGCACATCTGCTAATAAACATAAATTAGCCAAACCATTGAGACACAAAAAGGTCAAAATTTAAATCTACATTCCTAGATATTGCAACAGAGCATAGCTATAGCTTTTATTCTAAAAAATATAGTGCATTTTCAGACAGATTTCTGTTGGAAAGAAACACAATTTTTATGTAGATATTTGTTTTACCATACATATCGCCCTCGCTTCAAACGGGCTGTATATAGTATTTATCTAACGCAATGGCCTCTTCGACTACCCTCGACCCGGTCACTCCAGGGCTATGCAAAAATGTTGGCGTAAAGCAATTAAGAGCGACGAACACATTTTGCTCTTACTAGATCGTGCCCGAGGCCATCGGGTGCTCGTTTCTCGGCCGTCGCTTGATTGAAAAGCAACCCTCTTCCAGTTCTGCGATCATGCTTGTTGTAGCAGACAATGGACCCCGTATACCATTCCGTATGATTTATATTCTGTAACAATTTTTTTTCCTGCAAGAAAAAATAAAACCACACGTGGCAACGAAGATATGAAACTGGACGTTGTTATTGTTGCATTAAATTCGAATATTATTTTCAAAAATCAATTTCAATCTTCGTTTCTCGTGAAAACGTTCGATTTTATTTACTTTCTCGACATAACGTTAACGAATGAAGCTGACCGGAAATAAATGAGCATCAATTTAACTGTCAGGTTCTCTATATAACTGTCCCATACGTATTATATAAGCATGGAGGTGAAACAATTTCTACTGCTTTCCTAAAAGACGACCAGCTATATGCGAGTAAACACCTGCACTGCATGACAATGTTATCTCACCTACATTCTCTCTGCATATCAATTAAGCAACATATACTCATCACTGGCCATAGCGGCTGTGGTGGCATTAAATAATCTCAACCCCTGTTATCAAATAATCTAATTAATTTCGCTGTCACGCCCATGGGAAAGGTTGCAGCTTTATCGAGCATACAAAACATGTACAGCATAGTGGACAGTTATAGTAAAGCGGTCAGTTGGGGTTGTATACCTTGTAGCCTTGGGCAATTTAATTTGATGCCCTGCCTGCGTCTCTCAACGACATATAGGTGTATATATATCTATACCGTGTGCAATGCTATGGTCCTGCAGGACAAGGGGAGATTCCCTGTAATCCTGAGGGCCAGCTGTGGGCATGTGTTGAGAGAAAACACAGCGCTATGCCAAATCCTGTTTACAATACAAACAGAAAGTCACAGGAAATTGTGCAGCGCCGGGTAGGTATATAATATGCATGTGCAGTATTGAATGCACTTTTGTGAAATTAATGTCGAAGCCATGCCGTTCTTGTTACTATTATAATTTAATTCCACAATAATAGTGTGTGTATGTACCTTTTAGTTTTATCTATAGATAAAGTAGGTAATATTCACTTTTTTACTGCCAGCAGGTATACACATATGAATGTGAATTCTAATAGCATTATTATGTAATTGCAGCATAACTATAAACAAAATAAATCCGTATTATTGGGCGAACTTTTGATAATTGATATTCATCGACGAATGATTTTATTTCTCTGTTAATTATTAGATTAGGTATTGTATGATTAGATTATAGAAGTTTAAAGAAACAAATGGTATTGCAATGTCAGCTGTCAAACAATCTTCTACCAGTAATGACAATGAACTGAAACAACTACTCTGTGCTGAAACTGAATAAGTTTAGATCAATTTAGGTTATGCCTAGAAAGTTCATCCGGTATATTGACGTTTACAGCTCGCAGTATGAATCATTCGCGAGCCAATGTTGTATATGTACTGGCTGCTGCTTTATATATAGCAGTTATTATAACCCGGGTATATGTTCATGTTGGTGGACTGGAATTTCTCACTTTTCACGGCCATACTTTTCAAGTGAATTCGGGATAAATAGTGACATAATCTAGAAGGCTCTGGAAATGCTGTTAAAACCCGGGAGATTGTTGTGAGTACAAAGTTTGAATTTTGACGTCTCGTTGCTTCACTATCTGCCAAGGGATGTTTGGATAATTAAATTTAGGTGTCTGAAACGCGCATTTATGGTTTTTAAGCGCATTTGGAAATCTTTGAGAATCATGATTAATGGTAAGAATACACACATGTACATTTTTGGATATGGAACTTATTTAAATGACACAAACAAGGTTGTCTACTGTCACAGATGGTACATGTATACTGCACGCGGAAATACAGATGTAATCTATCTATACATCATTGTTTGGCTATCGTTTATTTGAAGTGAACAGAGCATTCCGAAGTAATGGGTTAAATTTGTTATGTTCAAATGATCATAGCCGGCAAACCACACCGTATAGGTATTTGTCTATGGCCGAGTGGGTGACCGTTCAATGCTAACTCCACAAATTGGGCAATTGATTGACAATTCAATTATAATTTTAGTATGAAGAAATCTAATATTTGATATGTTATAGTTAAAAGCGAATATATATATTTCAAATCGTTGTAACCGACACGGGAAAGAAAAATCGGTTACGCCTGAACGAGTTTAGATTTTCTTTCCATTCATCATTCACAAGCAAGAACGCAAACTGGCCGAGCCACCTTACTCTGCACGGCACTGAGTTGGGATTTCCTCCTGCTGCCAACAGCAAAGCAACCGCTTTTCTATCTCATACCGAAGTGTTTTCTTAACATTCTTCCCGATAGACACGTCCAGCCAGCCAGCTCTGCAATATTATTATTAGATAGCCAGCAGGAGTATAGGATATTCCATATGTGCCATCAAACTGTATATACCACAATGGATGCATGGATATTCGATCAATTAAAACAGCAATGGCGCCTACACTCCATCCACGTCCACATGGCGAGGGCGAGTTAGGTCTCGGGAGTGCTCACAATGGTCACTGCCATCCTCACAAAGCGTTATTATATAGAGAGCTGATGGGTGAATTGAATTGAATGTCAGCAAGCTCTACCACTTTGCCAAACGTAACCATTCTCCTACTGGGCATGCGCTCTGCCTGCACCCCCATTTAGTACAAAAGCCAAGGTAAATATTATCACAGGGTCTTTGTGTGCGATTCTAGACCATATAGACACTGATGGCGAAATGATTGGACCACGTCCGCACGACCACTATTATTATTATTATCGCCATCATCGCCGCGGAATTGTCGTCGTCGTCGTCATCGCAAGTTCTTTGAATTCTGAATGGAGTGCCGCCAGTTGTGTGTGCACAGGGGCAAAGCTGTTTGCACATTTCACGCTCAATTAATGGTTTAAATGGAAGGTCCATGTGCTGCTAGTGTTATTAGAAGTTTAGCCCATGTGAGATGTTTAATTGGTATTCATGATTTTGAGAAGGTGTTGAATTTAATTATATAGTTAGATATACATCGTTCATCGTTGGCCATTTTGTGTGGTGTACTTTGCCCGTTGGCGATGCGAACTTTGGTGTGAAAACTATCACTAGGGGGTTATTTTTTTGGGGTTTTGGACATGGTTTAGGTATGTGGTTGAGTGCCTGACACGTGCGTGTTTAGCATCAGGTGCAGGAGTGATTGATTGATTGATTGACTGGGTCAGTTGATGACTGATTGATTGGTTGCTTTCAGTTAAAGTGGAAGAGATATATTTTTGCAAAAAGTAGAAAGATCGCATACGATTTACAGAGAAGACATCCAGATTACGAATTAGCAGCAATTGGGCTAAAAACAGGAACCCATGGTTCATGCACCGTTTTACAAACTCTACAACTCGAAGTTAGACATGAGATGTATTGAAAGGGGGGCTTTTTGACGCCCAAAACGTCCCATTTCGCGGGCACTTGGACGCGCCTGTCGACAAATTAACGGCGAGATGATTTTTCTCGGCACTGTTGATTTTGGAGGGCAAGCTGATGCTTGGAAACGCGCCGCCTGCTTCCAAACTTGACTGTCCGTGTGATTCTCTAATCTGTCACAACACAAACTAAAAACGCGGCCATCTTGCTTTCATCTTCGTGCTTTACAAGTAATCAAGTGTGCACCTTTTGTGTTTAATTTTGCAATTAGTTTTTTTAGTAGTTTTAGAGTTGGAAGCTGTGGCGATTCAGGTCGGTGTCTACATGGGAATATCGAGGTATACGAATTATTGCTTCTCCTCGGAATGTTTGGCAAGCGAAAGGGAATATCAGATGTATTGCTGATAACATGTGGACACAATTGCTAATGTCTCGCATTCAAAAAGTCCCATACAGTGGGTAACATTCCGAGGTAAGCACAGTAAAATGTGCAACTGAATTGTTTTGATCAGCTGTAAGAGCTAACGCATGGACGGCAATGCCCCAACTCCAAGGCAAGCTCCTCGAAGCCCGAGTATATTTACCTCTCACTCGGCGTCGAGCTGGCCTGCGCCTGCGCGAGACACGGGCAGTTGAAAACCACCTCGGCGAATTAAATTGAGTGCTAAATGCCAACAACAACAAACGCTACCAGCTTACACGAACATTTTGTCGACCCACTAAATCACTTTTTATATCGGAATGATTCTCACCTCCAACATGGCGTCGTCAGCAACTCTTGGAGCAGCAATTCATGGAGCAGCTTGGCGTGACAGCGACCTATTTTATCACGTCGGTGAATTACAAGAGATGTGTTTGCAATAAATTAGTTTTAGAGCGTTGCAGTCGGAAAAGAATTTTGTGGATTACATTTTCTGGTAGTTGGTATACATGCTACTAATGTATGGCGTGGTTTATAATAAGTTGGTTAACATGTGTGGAAAAACAAATTTTACTTGCGCCCTCTGCACGCGGAATAACACGGGAAGTTTTTTATTTCAAACTTGGTGGTCGTTTTCATTGAAATAAATACGCGCAATCAACATTTCCCATCGGATATTTTGGGATTTTGCCAAAACGGACATTGCTAAAAATATAGTTTGTATACTATTATGTATATCTAATTATTATAAAAATATATTTAGTATTCAAATAAAGTTGAAAGGAAATACACATTTTGTTGTTTCTGGCAAGAAAATGGTTTTTGATATTTCTTCCTTGGCATAATTTCCGTCAGATTAGAGTTTTGTTTACCTCTCTACCCGCCATATTAATCTATAAACGAGGGCCAACTATTCATGCATCATTTGTCAGCGAAGTCGTAATTTTGCTACAAAATATATTAAAGAATATATTCAAGCAACATTGTGCCTTTTCTAAGTAAAGTACGGGTACTAAAGTACTTAGTAAAGTAATGCGATGTACGTACAAAGACATTACAAAAAGGAACTCGAAACATTAAATTGACATTTTTCTCTTGAGTTTTCCACTTGAAGAAAATGTGCAACGTCACATCTGAATTGTTTCCATCTCAGTTGAAATTCCCACTCTTTTCTTAGACTGCAGTCGCGGTGTAATGAACCATTCTTCTGCAAGGATGTTAACTCATTACGCCAACCAGGTCAGTTCTCAAGATGAATTATTATTTGCATTCAAACTTTGGACGCTAATAGGCGCCTGAGAATTGGCGTCGCTTCTGCTTCCTGCTCCATTTGAACTTCCATTTTCTTGGCGTTTGCAGCGTCTTTGTCGAAGGAGCGAGATAAGGAATATAATGCCTGCAAATTCACTGTTCATGAGGTTATTTGGGTTCAAGGTGGCGGCAATTCCACATTTGTGAGTGCAATTGTTGCATTAAATGATTTAATTGATGCGAATTCCTTTCTCCATTGCCAAGCAATGTTCTTTTATTGAGCTGTATATAAATAATGAATTAAAAACTGAATTATGGTGAAATATTGAAAAGGAAAAATTGAAAAATATCACTGATTCATATGACATGTAGATTTATATATTTGTGAAATGGTTGTGAAATGTATTTTGATTTGTGAAATGTATTTTGATTTGTGAAATGCATTTTGATTTGTGAAATGTATTTTGATTTGTGAAATGATATCTATAAGTGTTCCTAATAAACCTGGAAAGACTTTTCTTATCCATAAAAATTGATAAATTTGCTTCCAAATAACGCTAGACATAAAAGAAAGCCAATTAAGGTAAGTTTGCCCAGGTAGCTTTTAACAACCATCATGTAGCGAGGATAAGTTAATTACTCTCCAGTGTAATTGCAAGATTTTATACGAATAGTCATGGATTTATTTGTAAAAGTAAGATTTGAAAAACGTTGACTGTTTGACAGAAAACGATTTCTCATATTCGACTCTTGACCGCACTGACTGCCAATCTTCTTC
>LVVV01431805.1:0-10741 GCA_001676325.1 Amphinemura sulcicollis
TTCTTAAAAAAAGTGTGCAAATAGTGGCATTTTATAAAAAAGTGGCAAAAAGTGTGCAAAAAGTGTGCAAAACCTAACCCCCTGCGGGGGTTGCCCAGGCCTGCTTTAGAGGTTTGGTTCGAGGTTCTGTTCGGTTTGAAAAAAACAAGGTTCGGACACCCCTAATAAACTTTTATGAAATATTTAGTAATAGTCTAAATTTTCAGTCAAAATTCCGTATTGCACGGTTCAAAAAGTGATTTGAAAAATGATGGTTTTTCAGAAAGTAGAGAAAGAGGCTAGCCATTCTAATTCAACTCCAAATCCATGAACCCTAATGGTATTGAATGGAAAAAGCATTTTGGAACAATTGCCGAACTTTGTGTTGACCATACGACTTTAGGATCCACGATCATGAAATGTAATTTGACCCAACTTACGGCAATGTGGGCAGACGCTGGGGGGACGGAGCAGGTCGCGGGGGCAGCGCCGGCCCCGACAGGCCCCACGACTTGGTTGCGTTCCCTGACCACGAGTTGGTCTCCACAGACCCAATAGGATCGCCGCAGTTGTCCAGCGATGGCACCGAGTTGAGAGTGATGGCATCCATTTCTAGCACTGGCCAAAGAAAGCATGACATATATTAACTGTTTTTTATTTAAATTTGATTAGATACAAATGAACATACAAATGAACATTGAGAGCCCCTTGTAGCTTTGCTACTATGGGTGGAATCTCTCTCTTATCAATATGGCCAGCATAGATAAACTTGTGGTTGGTAAAACATGTACCATACCATTTCAAGGAACACAAAATGCTAAAATATTGATATCAATTTGAAAATTTTGGTTTCTTTGGTACGAAGCTTAGGTATACCAGTAAGCAAGGGATAAAGGGGAAGCGATGCACGACAAATATGGATGTGATATGAAATGATCCAACGGTGGAAAACAATTTTTTCCAATGAGTTTGATAGCAAGATAAACAGTTGTTGTTGACCTGCAGAACATAATAATGAATCCAATATATGTGAGTGAAAAGGAGAGAAAAGGGGGACGCAGTTTAATTTTTTTCATCTCTGGAACTGAAGAAGGGATCGGCCGAAACGTTATTCTACCCTCAAGAACTGCCGCAGTTTGTTGCTTTTCTTCTTCTCAGCAAGCTGCGTCTCCTTTTTCTTTCCTTCTCACTCACATATATCCAGCCTTGGCACATTTTCCTAAATTTTAATGAATCCAATACTTTTGAAACCAAGTATAAAACCCACAGGAATAAACCTAGATTTCAAAAACAGCAAAGCAGTCTAGCATGGTTCAATTTCCTCTAAATAACCATAAATTAGTAATTACCTGAGTTTGCTTGCAGCGCGGCACTGTCATCATCGCGATGTGACAGCAGCGACAGTCCTTGTGCCAGCTGTTGACACATCATGCTGACCGAGTCACCCTTGTCACTGCTGGGACTGGCTTCTGGGATAGGGCTAACTGCAAGCAATAAAGAATGCTCCGTTATGTCGGAAACTCAAAGCTAAAATTAGTTCCAATGTTAAAATTACGAAAAAAGGAGTATTATCATTCAAGGCTTGATTTGTGAAGGACTGCCACTGTCACACTGGACACTCCAAATTGCAAGTTTCATTTGGGGAAATCATTATGGCAGACATCAGATTTGGATTGAGAAAGTATAAGTACAAATTAGAATTGTACCCCCATCAGACTAGCCGCTACTGAGTGAAGCCACGACAAAGAACCGAGTAATCACAGGCTTGCTCAGCGCTGTGGTTGCACAGAACAAGTCATATCTGATATTTCGGCAATCAGATCTCATTGTTTTTATCTAAAATGCAAAGCTAATATTAATAGAATGGAAAGCGTGCCAAACCGCAGGATAATTTCAATAATGATGGAAAGATGTGAAGGATGGGACAGCAACTTAAGTTAAAAGAAAAAAAAATCACTGTACACAGATTACCACTGTTAACATGTATTGGTTAGGTTGCTGCCGTTGTCACATGTAGAGTATGTACCAATTCTGGAGAATTGGGTAAGAGTCATGAATTATTATTATATCAATATTGTAAATATAACTAACCATTCTGAAAGTGAAAATACCACACAATGTTTCAAATCAGAAGAGCTGGAAATTATGGTGGATGCCTGTGAGATGATGGTGATGTGAAATGAGATGTAATTAGTTCTGGTACCGGTCGCCTTACCTGGTGGTTTGAGATGGGCAGGCGGCAAGCGAAAATCGGATCCCTCAAGGCTCTGTGAGCGCTGGCGTTCTAAAGTGGAAGGCAAGTCCCCGATACGCAGTGACATCTGCCGCTTGAATGGAGAAGCCTGGTTCAGCTGTTGAAAGCCGCGGAACGAGCCCTGGCGCTCCATCATGGAAACCGTTGCGTGTGGACGCTCAATCGCAAATGGGTTGCTTACGCTCTTCACGGGTGGTGGTTCTGTCGGTAAAACCATATGTAAATCAGTGGAATGCCATTCCATAGCGTGAATGCCATACCAGTGCTAAGATTGGGGAGTTAGTATTGTATGGTACAGTGGCTGCACACAGCAGTAATTAAGTCCAATGTAGAGTGTCAAGTAGCAGAGAGTACACGTAAAAACCCAATTTGCAGTTGTGTCAAACTTGGCCACTCACCACCCACTACTGAAGAGTCTTCAGTAACGAGCCAATTTCCGAGTGTGTTTACAACCAGTTAAAATTCAGAGTACGTACCAACATCATAAAGTCTGTCAGTAATGGACGGCTGCCTGAAACTGCCACTGCGAGTAAACGTGGAATTCTTGGGGTCAAATGTCATCGTGACACCACATTCCTTATCTCGGCGCTGCTTTCTCTCGAGGCACGCAGCGAAGGCGCATCCCACAGCATGGCTCAACCGCTCGCCCTTGGCAACCAAACAAGTCGATCAGTTCAACCATTTAACTGGGAACCGCATTAAGGCATTGACCATTGGCTGGACTTGGTATATTTCTATGCACCTGTGTACAACTTTTGAAAACTATATGAGTTTGAATAAATGAATTCCCTTTAAATGGAGCCCAACTTTTTTCTGTAATTGCAGGACCAGCCTAATGATAAGTGTGATGCTCCAATATGTAGGCTTGGTAAAAAGGGTCTTTGCATCTTCTAATTAAAAATAAAACTATCAATTCAAATTTTGTGATTAGCAACGGTCGACAAGCAAAAAAAATAGCAGCTAAACCACAAATATATAAGGTAATTGACACACAGTGGAACCAAGAGGTTCAATTAAAGTATATGAAATCAAAAATAGTGACTAAATTATATTAACAGAGAAAAAATAGAGGCACCAGATGTTCTCTACACATGTCAGTTGAGAATACTACAGCAAACAGTCCACTTACGGTTTCTTTTAGAGCGAAAAATCCATGGCACATCCATCGCCGAGTGGTGCCATCACGGCAAATGTACGAGAAGCCCTTCTCGTGATTTCGGTCAGGTGCACAGAACGAAACCTTCTCAATGGTCTGGTCGACAATCAGGCCTTTTGTTTCATCCTCGACCACTCGAAGACCATCCCCCGAGACGTACAAGATGGCTTTTACCGGTCTCCGGCGGGAATTCTGCAACAAACATTTTTTTTTCTCTTGTTATTTGCACTTTTCGACAATTTTTTGTGAAATCTCGTATCGTTTTTCCAAAATCTTTGCAAATCTTACTTTCTAATGATTGCTGATTTTACACATGCCCTATATAAAAAGTGTTCAGCAGAATTTTTTATCTACATCTTATATAAGTTTGCTTATCTTCCAAGACAACAAATGAAGTTTGCAGAGCCCTGGGAAAGGACTGGGATGGGGAAGAGGATAGCAGCAGCTCTGATTGTGACTCCATTTGTGACTGAAAATTTGGGACGAATTCAAATATCTAGATATTTAGTGGATGCCAATTTAAAATACGGAAATCTGTCATGTTTCTCTCCGTTGTCTGGACTTAAAGAAAGGTAATTTTTGTGTTTTTTTTTCAACTTTCTTCAATTGCCTTTTATTGATTACAATTTTTATTCATTTCGAGAGTGTACCAGCAGACTACTGTGGCTATGTGAATTCTTCCAGTAGTATCTTTCGAGCAAAAAATTCTTAGACAACAAAGCAAACGTACACCACTGATTCAAATACAGTATATTAAATAGAAAATGTTTTCTTTTTTTGATACCAGATATTATTAGATTAGTCAGATTTCAGCTGTGGCCTGCAGAGAATGCTTGTATGCTTGGCGTATGCTTTAAGACCAGTGTTTAGGTAACGAAATCTTACAGAAAACTCAAAAGCAGCCCGTGAAGCAGGGGAACATCCAAAAGGGAAATCTTTGGGGCCCACAAAGTACATGGCATCCCATGTATTCAGTGCCTGCACATTTCTAAATCTTAAAAAAAGAGTCAGGTTCTAAAAACATAATGAGTGGCCTGTTTCCAACAGTCCAGATGATACCTCCCTAGTTTTTAAATGAACACACTGCATGAAAAACATGTTGTATGCATGTTGTTCTGAATGAATGTAGCTTTCTGGCATTCTTTACCAATTTTGATGCACTTACCCTGAGTACTTTGAGAGCCTCTTCACAGACCTGCATTCCCCTTGACTCGAATACCTCCACACACCCCAAGTACTGAAACAAAACATCCATCCTAAGATGAGCAAGTTTTCAGGCACATAGTCTAGGCAGCTAAAAACACAATGACTCTATAAAAAAGATGAGATAAAAATTCTTAGAACAGAAAGCTCAGTAATCTATCTTGATTTTCTATCAAGAGGTTAGCATCAAAGTCACCTTCCATGACATTAAATAAAGAAACCAATGTCAGGATTATAATTTTGTGAATTGATTTCAACCTTTCAAAAATTTAACTCAGTTGCAATGCAGGATGAATGTTTTCAGAAGGGCACCATACCTAATTCATAAACACATCATATTGGTAATATTTGTTCAGCAAGTTATTGTCGTTGAAGTATTGTGTGTGTGGCACATAGACATTACATGTAGCTAGCTACCTTGACGTGGAATGTGCAAGTGCCCGCCTTGACTCCAGCTTCATCAGCTTGCCATTGGTGTGGCTTGGTACTCTCCGGAACGTGCTCCTTCCTACGCCGAAAACTATCCCGAAAACTCCGCCGAAGCCGGTCCATTCTTTTAGGAGAACCTGGCAAGCTGCCCTGTCTTTCACCCTGAAATCGAAGCAACACAGTTCAAATGATTAGTGATATAATTAAAATACTAGATTTCAATGCTGGATAATGATGACTATTCTTTGTCACCAGTAGCAGAAATAGTCGCTTTTAGGGAGTGCAATAGGCATTTTGATGGTCCGGAAGAGCGTTATGGATGAAAACCTCACAAACAGGGGCTTGCTAAATTCTGTTTTGTGTAACTTGGACCAGATGACATAGAGCTCTGAGGTTTATAACAATTTCAAGATAAATAAAAGTATAAAGTTTTGAACTGAAATTCAACAAACTTTGCACACATGAGTATATTGCTGAGATGTACCGTGACTGAGCATTTCAGGTCCGTAGGTTGAACCGTTCCTGTTTTATTAGCGATTTCAAGTGATTTTAGTCGATTTTGGCCTTTTTTCAACAATTGACACCAAATTTTTAGCGTATTATGCTCTTTGAAATGCCCAGTTACACTTCTTACCAACTACTACTATTGCTACGCTCATCTACAACGCAACACTAATTGTGTTAGCAAGGCCCTAGTAAGTGTTCATGAAACCTTCCTAAAATACACACAGAGATCTATCAAATAACGTTTTTCTCTCCTAAAATTAACATTAGACTTTTTCATAAAGGGTATCAAATGCTTGGTTTGGAAATAGTTTCTTGGCAGAACTGCTACAATTATCAGTATGTCATGCATTTTTCTGTGCTCATAAAAATGTCGCAGGTGTACCCATGACAATAAGTTATGCCAGTGCATGAGGGATAGTGGAAATTTCATTATTGGTGATCTTTTTTTTTACCCTGCCAAAAAGGCCGAATAATTGCCGAATCCCAGTAATAAGAATATCTAAAAAACAAACTGTGCAGTTGTATAACAGCACTTGAAGATGGATGAAACACACCCACACTTCTTGATATCATAGCACTGTCAAAGCATTGGCCAATTCAAAAAGCAGAACATGCTAAAAATTTGATATCAATAGTTGAAAAAAGGCACAAACCGACTGAAAATCAATAAAAATCACTTAAAATTGCTAATAAAAAGGGAACGGTTAAGCCTAAGGACCTGAAATTATCCGGCACGGTATACCTTAACAGCTTGAAGATGAGTGCAAATTTTGAGGACGTTCGATTGAAATTTTTTAAAGTTGTCAACACTTTAAGTTTTGTACAAATCGAAAAATTTCGTAAAAATTGAATTATACTAAATTGATATGGTCGATTTTGCTGAAAATCGAAGTGGGTTCAAGTTGACTGTTGAGAACACAAATATGTGCCCTACAAATTTGGTTTAGAACGATGGTGGCGTTTGGCCGCAAGAGCGCGAACAAACAGACAAAAAAACAAACACACGAGTGCTTTTTCTCTCGGGTAAGCAGTGGAGCGTGGCGGTAGCGGTACGGGAGATACAGCACATCCGAGAATGCACGTGAAATTGAAGATTTCGCTTCGCTTGCTATGCTCATCAATTAATAGGAAAGTAATTGCTTTAAAAACAGCAAAATACGGTAATTTTTGAAGATCGTCTTTGGCATTGAGGAGCACATTTTTGAAAAAGATTTTTATTGCAAACTAAAACCACTAAAACCAAATAAAAAATGCTCTCATGGCAAATTTTGGCAAAAGGAATTTCTCTCTGATGCTATGTGAATAACTAGGTACTGTAGTAGGTTACTTCTCAGCAAGCTAACAAAACTTATCTCTCAAAGTTGAAACAATTGTTCTGCAGAGAAGTAAAGGAAAGTGTCTCTCTATATAAGATGAAAATATCTGCCATGTTTAAATATACAAATCAGCTGTCAAAAGCACTTGCAGCACGCTTGTCCAGATTAGATAATTTCGCAGGAACAGAGATAATGTGGTTGAAATGGTGGAAGCAATGTAAAAGTAATATGTAACTGTATTGTTCAAATTCAAATATTATCAATAAGATTGCTAACATTTTGTTAACATTTTTTTCCGAAGATGTAAAGATATTTAAGAAATGGTGTACCTAATATTTATAACATAGCTGCATAACTATTCTGTTAAGCTTAATGATCTCGCTGATTATGTAAGCTGTTAATCCAACACCCAATCAAGAATCGGAATGTGATAACTTTCATTTTCATCATGGGATTGCTAGTTGCATTATCTGTGAATTGCAACGAGCGCCAGGTAATCTCCTACTTACTTATCAGGAAGCAAAGACAGCAATAAAAATATGGTGACCCATGAATAATGATAAGTCCGCAACTCAAGTTACCTTGGGAAGTCTAAGGGAGCGTCGATGTCTTTGAGAACGATTGGCAACTCTGTCCAACGGTTCATGATGAGTAGATCCGTTCTGTCCCATTATTTAGTGACTCACTTCGATGCAGCAAAATCGACTTGAATCAAAATCCACCACGCATCGATGACTAATTACTGATGTCGAGTATGACTCTCCTTTCCGATCATTTAAAAGTGTCACTCAATATATACACAGACTGCAGACGGAATTTTAACTTGAAATCACTTCACTAGTATTTCTGAAAAACTCGTTTCCCAGCTCAGTAGGTACGTCGACGACCTTGATCGGATAGGATGGGAGAGACGGCTACTGCATCCTCACACCTCTGACATCACAATTTCGAAAATATTTAAATACTTAAAATCCTTCTTCACGGAAACAACTTTAGAGTTATCACAATAACACTCGAAACATTGGAATCCAATTTCAAAAACACGAAGTCGTTCAAATTAACGTATTTTAATTTAAATTATCATTTTGCCAGTACAACAGCCACGCTAAAAACTTCACTTTTACACTTCATTTAGTTAAGCTTCGAAACAAGTAAGCGATACCGCATATATTGCGAAATCCAATTTAATAATGATAACTAACACGAGAAAGTTTGTGAAAACTCCGCAACAAGTATGCGACAAGAACTCGGGGGGATAGCCGCAACAAGAATTCAAGCACTGTGCAGGCGGACAGTCTGGCCAGCAAAGCCAGAGAGATATCGAGGTTGCGTTGCGAACTCGGAAGACTGGCTCGTCGGTCGAGCTCGGCTTTCGGCTGCCGTTGGGTGAGCGGTTGGAACGTTGGAACTCTGTCTAACCGACCACGGTGCACAAAAGCAGACGAGGACAACAGACGTGGATTCCGATGCCTCGTTCTGCGCCTACCTGACTGAGCGTTATGCGATCCTCTAAGCATAGGACATTCGGTGACTCAAAAACATGACACCTCACTGTCCCATTACGCGTTACCACTGAACGCTTTACCAAGCGCCGCGAGAAACGTCGGATTCCGAGGGTGCCGAATTTATATTATGTCGTTTCGAAAGTTTCTAGTAAAAAGTAGTATTCTGAGTAAGAAAGGTAGATAGGTGAATGTTTTGCTTTTCTGGCGTAGTAATATTGGTATTTGTATAACTTCACTAATTTAATTGGATACGACTGCTTCGCCTTTGGCTGCGCCGGATTGATCAGTGTTTTGCACGCAAAGTGATTTGAACGTAAAAAGATTTGATTGAAGCTCGTGGTTTGTGCGATTCAATCTGCCACACGTGGAAAGAGGCAATGCCATCCTCTAAATAATAAATCGGAGAACCTAATAAATTGAAATATCTACAAACTTTCCCTAAAAGGGCTCTTGTCTCCACAACTATAACATCTAGGAGTATACTGCCGAATCCAGAATTCTCGTAAACTTTGAACCAAAGATCTTCAAAGCTGGTTGGAATTGAAGGAAAACAGAAACTGCTTTTCTTCACTTGCATCTTGATCTCCAGCCTAAGGCCATGACGTGATATACTATGCTTTGCTAAAAGAAGGGCTGGGAATCAAAATGAATAGCAGAGTAATGGATGAATTGATCACTAATCCCCATTCGAAAGGGTTATTAAACAAAAAAGATTTAAACTGGATGAACACAGTGATACTATAACTGAAAGATAAAAGGTGAAACAAAACTATCTACTGCAGAAAACTCTGGAACCCGATGGAAGCTCAAAAAAGGCAAATACAATACGAATGTGGTTTAACATTGTCCATCTTAGTAGAAGTTCCCAAATATTGGCACTAAATGTAAATTTTTTATGGATTGTAAACTATTCGACAATTTTTTTCTGAAAAACATATGTGGCAAAAGTTGAAACCGAAATAATATTACCTCCAAATTTCATAAAAATCAGAACAGCCGATTGGTCGGTAGCATGCAAACATAAATACAAACACAGAAGTCACAGTGACACACGCATTGCCTTTTAAGTGAGTATCACAAACGTCATTTCGTGACTTCGCAAACGTAATTTGTGTGGGGCGAGGCGATACCAGCAGTATGTAAAAAGTGCACACCATAGTATGCCCCAGTAAAATTGTGTCTGTATTTGGTATGAAGCAATTTGCATATGGCTGCTGATCTGGGGCCTTAAAATTGCTTATAAGAAAGAATGAAGCATGGTACATCCTGATAGGATACAAATATCAGTAAATTTTGGTCAAGTTAAATCCAGTATTTTGAAAGTTTTATACTCTCAAAACCTGAAAAAAATCGATTTATAAATATTGATTCGACTGATTTGCCTAAAAATGAGGGGGCTCCAGCCCCCCAGCCATTTTTTGTCGAAATCAGATTAAGCGTTCGGCCGCCAAAGGCAATGTCCAAATCAGACCAAGCGTTTGGCCGCTACAGGCGAACTAACAGATAAACACAAAAAACATAGCACACACGAGTGACTATTTTGGGTAAGTAAAAAAAAAGCAGATGTGCAAACACTAAGTAAGATTAAAGTTTTTCTCATCTTACTACCTCATCAATGGAATGTGTGTTTGTGCATTTTTATTACTTTGTAACCTGAGCAACCGATTTCCTCACTTGCACCTCAATCGCCAGCTTCGGGTCGATGGTATGATATGCTAACAGCAGTGATGTAGTCCTAAAAATTTTAGTGGGTGCATGCAAGTAATTAAATTCGTAACATCCCCCCCCGCCCACACAAGCTTGATAGAGTTCCAGTTAGGTTTTTAGGGGGCTTTGTGGAGATTAACCACAGCACCTTTGCCATACATTCAGACAGAAAAGGCTATGGAGCCAAAAGGGACAGACACAGGAGGGTATGGGGAGATAGCCCCCAAAAAATTTGAATTCAGGGCTATTTTTGGAGGAAATCTACGCGTTTTAGGAAAAAATGGTGCCGGACAATGGTGATTTCCGAAGTAAGTTTTTCAATAGTGGTTTAATTAAACTAGTTACATAAGTGGAACGGTTATGGAACAAAAATTATAAAAATATTTTTGCACACGGTAGGAGACGAGACACTGGCCATTGATTCAGTTAACACAGTGCAAAAAATATATTTATTTTCCTAATTTGCTAGGGATGTCAATTTCTTGTTGCAACTTTTGCGATTATTTGGATTATTTGGGACGTGAAAATAAAATAAAACAGGAGATTTTCTTTTTTTTATTATTAGGTTTGCAACTACACTTCTCAAAAATGTCATCCAATCCGGGATCCGAACCCGGGATCTTCCACGACACTCTTAAGAAGGCAGTTGCATATTTAAATTGAACTATGAGTCTCCAATAGACCA
>LVVV01431806.1:0-10748 GCA_001676325.1 Amphinemura sulcicollis
TTATAAATCGAATTGGGATTTCACGGTCCCCTCCAATTCGGATTAACGAGGTTTTACTGTACTTAAAAATAATATTCTCCAATCAAATGCAATTTTTTGCAATAACTATACATCACTCAGTAGCTGACTAAAAGGCAAATACACATTCAAAACAAAACCATCAATCACCCTGAAAGACCAGACATTTTTTCTTGGTGATACCTTCATGTTGAAAGGGAATTATTTACCGTCGGCCACTGGCGGCGGAACGTAGAAATTGGGGTTGCAGCTTCTCATCAGGTGGCGACGCAAGCTGTCTTTCCTCGTGAAGGACCGCGAGCATTTTGGGCACAGCACTTTCTTCTGATCGACACTGGCTGAAGACAAAGAGTAAGTATTGGGAGGGTGAATACTAGACTATAGTTAGAAAGGTGATAACTGTCGAAACAATCACTCAGATTACGAGTACTTAAACCATTGACTATGATCCACGCATTTACAAACTTTACAAAAATTGATGAGCGAACAATACGTAAGATAAGAAAAACAGAGTCATATCACAACTCCTTTAAAAACTGAATTTCTTAACTGTCCCTTGTCTTTAGCTACTTAAACTTTTTTTTATAAAATTCTGGCATTTCTTTACACAAAATTATTCCCACTAGACAAGAATAAAAGGGAATTTTTAATATTGATATAGAGAACAAAATACAGATAAAGATCCAATATAATTGACGGCTAGCACGATCTCCAATTTCACTGCAAAATAATCACTTGTGTTAGTTTCTTAGCTTTTTATTCCCGTTCAATTCCATCTGGATATGGACCTAACTTGCAAACGACATTTTTGTGTTCTTACCTCAGCCCCATGTCAATTTTTTAAGTCTGAGATATCTGTGCATGAAAATGGTGTGACAAGAACAAGCAAATAAATCAAATCAAAGCAATAATTATTGAATTTATGAGAAGGGAAGATCTCTATTTTAATTTGTCTCACGGTCCAGCATAGCAAAACAAACGCAGTCGGACGTGTTATTAGGAGTGTGAATTTCTTACCAGCTATCGTTTCATTGTAGATTCTCATGGCATCCTTCGGATCGACGGCTGGGTCATTCTTCTTCGGCTTTCGCTTAGCGTCTACGTCTGGAATTGAAATGCTATATCAATATTGATCACTGTTTGATAAGATAAGTCGAATTTGGAAGTCTACTTTTCCTCAGTTTTCTAGGATAAATAATTAGTTTTTTGATAACAACTGGCAACTAGGTAACTGTTTAAATAAATTAAAAACTTGGTCTTAGCTTATGAATTAGGTACCTAAAATACCTTAACTTCCAGGGTAACGTTATGAAACTTCGAAAGAACGTAATGACTTTCATTTTTCTATCGCCCGTTCAACCTTTATATTAGCTCTGAGAAGCGATGCTGGGATGCTTTCAAATATCCGGATATCCACCGAATATTCGGATTATGCATTACTCGGATGCATAATTTAAAATCTGGCCGCAATTTTATTTTTTGTGATTGATAGATTGTTTTGTGCCTGTTTAAATAACCCTTAATATCCTTAGATAAGATTTTGTCAACTTTGATTTATTAAACCTCTGTTTTTCTACATCCAAAAATTGACCGACACTCTTCATTTTTATTTTTTCTTGGAAGTGGAATATTATCAGGTTTGGAAGTTGTCGTTCGTGGGCAAGACTGGATATTTGCCCACTTCTATGTTATATTTCCACGCCACAAGTCAAACGGACATTCGAGAAAAAAATAAACACGGCATATTTTAATTAAAAAAAATTAAGTTAGCCGGATTCAGCCGACGGATATCTGGTTTTCAAGTTTGGTATTTGAAGGCATCCCTACTCATTATTATAATTACTAGAATAAAAGCATGCACAAGCACATGCTTAAGTGCAAATTGATTATAGTATACATGAGAAAATAAGACGTGGCTCCAAGGAAAACATTTAAAATTGACATTCTCTCAGCACACCTAAAACCAATATTCACTTCATTTATTGTCAACCCTATTTCTTTTCTAATAAATCAGTGTGACAGTTATTTATTCATAAAGGCATGTTATGACTACAGGTAAGGAAAATTCGCATTAACAATAAGCGTGATGAAATTTAAATAGTCGTTTAGAATGGTAATTTCATCAAATCTTCATGATTATCGATATTTGAGAGCATTTGCCACACACTTTATTTTCCCGAATAAACACGACAAACGCCATTTTCATGAAATAGCCGTGAAATAGCCGCGAAATTAGCTAACTCCCTCAATAGAGTATTCATTCATTTTTAACTGCATATGTATAAAACCACTGAAGGAAAATATTATTCTCAAGCGTAAACATGTGCTGAAGGAGGAGGATGAATGTCTAGATCGCAGAATTCCTAAATACCAGGGAATTATACCTACCCCCCCTTGTCCGAAAATTTGTATCTTATCTTTTGGTTAAATCTAGTAACAAAAGCAGGTAATATGAAGGTCAACAGTGTCGTGGTCATTGGAATTCGCCCAAACTCAATTGATTTTTACCCCGTTAGGCTCGTTTGCCAAGGGGTTGAATTGCCAAGAGCATATTTTTCATATTTTCATAATAATCTTTTAATTTTATTGCTTAAATTACCTATGAAGAGAATCAATGCTAGATAGATGCTAAAATTTGGACTGTTCAATGCTACAGAATGCTAATTTTGGAAATATAAATGCTAAGTTCAAAAAATTTGTGCGATTTTTCCATACCTCTAGTTATGACTTATGACTGAGTGACTAATACTAACGCTACCTGTCTAAAATAGCTAACCTACAACTGCAAGGGGAATGATTTCCCAACAGAATGTTTAACATTGATGCAGGACCTGTTACTTCACTTAGATGGGGGATTACAATGTCTAGATAAAAAGATTTTAACAGGATGAGAACCAAATCAAAGTGTAATTGGCTGTAACCTTGGAGATGAGTTGTTATCTGGCAGATAACAAAAATATCTATCTAGACATAGTTATTTCGTCACTTATAAACTAAAGATACCGCTAAGTTATAGAGAAAACTAAACTATAACTCACTATTTCCTTGAGGTGGCAGAGTGGATGGTTCTGCCTCCAGCCACGTATCGAGAAAGTCTTCTTGGCCGCACTCGAACTGACGGTGTTTGTCGAGCATCTCGCGCTGCGCGTAGCTCTTCGGGCAGCAGTTACACGCAAACTCAGCCGGCGGGCCGAAGTCACGCGGAACAACCACTCGCGGGAACGCTCCCGCACTCATGCCGCAGTCTGCGCAACACCACAGCTTTAGGAGGGTGCACAGGTTCGCATTTGTTTGACACTTGCAAGAATTGGTTCAAGTCGGTTAAGATTGCAATTGGGACTGTAAATATCAAGTGTTTTGCACAAATCCAATAACTTTCGGGAATGCGTACCAATTTGAAGGAAACTTCCATTGAAAACCATAATTTTTCATTGAAACTTTAACAAGCGATCAAAGAACCGTAAAAAAAACCCAGCCCACTTTTAGTTGAGTTAAATAACATAAGGTTCCGACTAATTAAGTGGCCCTAGTTAGAATATTGGCCATGAACTTGGCCAAAAATGCTTGAAATATATTCCTTTGTGTTTAACGATAATGTATTATTTAGCTAACCAATAAAACCAAAATAAATAAATAAATAGATGGCAAAAGATGACATACTGCTGACATGAAATAAAGTTCTTTCTTCTATCACAAGTCACCACTCATTCTTCTAAAACATCAGTAAGTTACTTACCTCAGGATTCTTTACCTCTATTATTTTCTATGATAGTCTAGCAAGTAAAGCTTAAAAGTATCTTAGAACAAAATTGCTATCACCATTACAAAGACCAATCTGAGTCACAAAATTGCATATTTCATGCCCATGAAACCAGCAAACCCGATTCAGAGAATAGGAATTAGGAACGGCAAAGGATTACAGCCCTAAGCTACATTGATCTGTGAGATCATGAAGTTAAGCAACATTGCACTAGGCCATGTATTGTATGGGTGACCACCATACACATGACCAGTTCTGTTTGTGAGGGAGATCATGCAAGGGGTTTCAATCACTTTGCCTACCAATCTCTTGACAGCATTGGGAGAGTGGACAAATCCTGCTGTTCAATTGTATCATCGTTTGGAACAGGAGCAATGTTGAAGGTGACTTTGGTGCTCCACGAGTAACAACATTAGTAGGCTATTAGCTGGTTGCATGTTTCCCATCCTCCTTTCTAAATTAAGTTTGGTCTACCTCCAGATTGATTAATGGTGTTTAAAGACGCACCGTTTTGACAAATGGCCCGCTGGCACTGGTCTAATGGCGACAGTGAATGAATGATATGAATGATGATAAGGATGATGAATGCGCCTACCTAGCAGAAGGGAGGAGGGGAAACCCAGTGCCGGCACGTAAGCTACTCCTACGACCGCCCCCCTGGTGTTCCATGAAAGATGGTGCAATTCAAACAGCAGGATACCTCCACCAATCCAATTCTGTCAACGTCGAGGTTTTGTGATACCCAACCTCTCTCTTAAACAAAACAGGGCTGCGATTCTGAAACTCTTTCCAGTGAAATGGGATGAAAAGGGCCATTTTTTCAACTGTTAATATTGAAAAAATTGGCGATCTAATCTCATAACTCATAAGTAACAGGATCACTATCCCGGTCATGTGTGTGGTGGTCATCCATCCCATACCTATCCAAGTGCAATGAACTGCTTAACTTCGGTGATCTCAGAGAACAAGTGTTTCCAAAACGCCAAGCCATTCGGTATCTATCGTCATCATAATTTACCCATTCATCGACTTCATTTTGACCAGGGCCGCAGAGTCCGATGCCAAAATAGGTAGTGCATCGATAAAAAAAAAATCAATCAATCTTCAGCAACTCACGGACTCGCTGGATGTGTCGAAGTACCGAGGACTTGCGTGATGTACGATAGTCACAAGCATCGCACTTTATGTGGCGCATGTACGGCGGAATGCCGCACTCGTTTTTCTGGTGGCGTAGCAGATGAAACCGCCGCTTGTAGCTGGAGCTGCAGTTTTGGCACACAAACTTACGCTTCTCTGAAAAACAAACACGGAGATGGACAAAGTTAATTAAATGTGCATGGCAGTTAATTCTAAGTATACATTTTCCATCAATAAAAAACAAAGAGATTCTAGATAGGTAGCTCTCTTGATAAAATAAGCTCATCTAGATTTCACATCACACAACCTTTACTTTTCAGTTCTTTCTCCCGCATAATGTCTTGTATGCTGACATCTGGATATGCATCCTCTGTATGATGGTAGCAGATGTCAAGTCCCTCTGGCTCTTCTGTAAGAAACAGAAAGGGCATGTTTAATTATATTGCCAGGCACCTTGCTTCGCCTTATAAATTCATAAAAAAAAACAGTATAGGTAAATTATGTACATAAGGCTTTTCTTAACGTAAATAAGGTATGTAGACCCACCAACTGGTTCACGCTTTATGTGGAACACCACCATATCCGCATAGTTCCGGCCAAAGTTTACTCCAGGATTCGACATGATATGTTTTTAAAATTCCTGAAAATAATCACATAAAAATAAAATTTATAAAAAGCAGAAAGGATTAGTCTCACAATGTAGTGTCAGAACGGTGTCAGCCAAAACCATCTCTAAACATAATATTATACATTTTCTCTATACCTCTTTAAAATAAATAGTAAATGTGCCTAGATACATCATCGGAGACAAATGAAACGAAAGAAAATGATTAAGCCCATAGAAAAAGGAGTTTGGTATGGCAGTACCATAGAATAACTTCTTGAAATTTTAGAAAATTATTGAAGAGACCCAACAAGTGTGGCAAGCACATAACCTTAAATAGCTAGAGTGGGTGGTTGTGATTTGTGGGATCCTTGAGTACAGAATATTAGACAAATAAATATGAGAGAACAATATTCAATCAAAGCGATTAGACATGCTTTTACTGATCATAACAACTTGCCCTTTATTAAAGTCACCCACAAAAACAATATAAAAAGCAACAGGTGCAAGGCGCACGTTCAGTGACAGCGCGGCAATCGATAATTTAAGCGCGTAATTCGACTTCCCTTTTAATCCCGTTAAACAGGCCCAGTTTCGTTGAAAACTTGATAAAATTATGAAAGCTTGTTATGTGCAACACTTAAGTCAATTACACCATCTCAAAAATATTGTCCCACTTAGGGCCTAGTTTCTTTACATTTTTTCTTGTAAATGAGAAAAATAAATAGTAAAAATTGGTTCATATACTAGTTTCAGTTTCAGTTTATTTGTCACACAAAATAGTACTTTGTTTTGAAAAATATTAAACATTAAACAATCATAAAACATTTACATTTTCATTTGGTACTAATATTGCATACATTTTCACTTCTGTCCATAAATTCTTTACACGAGTAGACTGCCCTTTCTGTAAGGTACGGAACGCCTGTAATACTATGTGTGCATTGTACAAAAATACGAAAGTTCTTTGGAAAATATTTGCCATTTTTTTTTAAATTGATAAAAATTTAACAAATTTTTTTGTCTTTCACACTTTGACTCTTGCAATTAATTAATACAGAAATACAGAAAAAATACAAAAAAAACATACATACATGTATATATGTATATATATTAATGTACATATCTATGTAATACATATAATATATATATATTATATATATACATATAATATAATACATATGTATATTAGTATACATGTATGTATGTTTTTTTTCTTTATTGTTGTAGATACATTCATATGATTTACCTGGGTACAATGCCATTATGTTAATACTAGCAAACGCTACGATCGCCATTTCGCGTTGAAGATGAGCATTTAAGAATAATCATGCTGCTTGTCAAATGATATTGGTTTTTGCCAACAAAGATTTTTTTCAGACTTCCAAACAAATATCGGATTAAAATATTCCTGTTAAGATTTGGTGCTCCTACTTATTTCAGAAATCTGATCTGCTAGACTGTCCAATTTAGCATTAATCTTGTTCTCAAACGTATAAATTAATGCTTGTAAATCTCTTATGAGACACTTTCTTTCTTCAAGATTTACTTTTTCTGCTGCCTCAATATCTTTCAATTTGTCATCTTTCTCTTTATAATCCTTAAGCATTTTATCTCTATTTTCATATCCTTTCTCAATTAAAGCACTGCTTAAATCTTCAGGAAATCTGACCACCTCTTCGTCAATAAGCACATTGATTTCGTATTTCGATTTTACCTCCCCAAAATGCTCCCATGTCTTCACTAGCTTTGGTGCAAACAAACGAACAAAAACGCAGACTACGCAGAAGAGAAAACGAACCGTGCCTTGAGAAGATTCCTTCGATGGCTTCGGTAAGAGAAACGCGTCGTAAACACCAAGAAATGACGCTTGCTTACTGATAAGATGAAGTTTATTGATGTCGTTGACTGCCACAGCAACAAAAAGATTGGTGAGAACAAGACTGATAAAAACAACAAATAGAATGAAAACTCCCATGGCAAGAATTTTATGAAAAGTCGATGGATTCTTTTCGTTAAGCTTTTCATTGAAATCATCGTATTCAAGTTCGTTGGTCATCATGACGATAATTTTCACCACCGATGGCCAGAATGATGTGAATGGCTTTCTCATCTGGAATATGATCATGAAAGCGACAACAAAGCCAAAAAAGACAAAAATAAATGATAACAAAAGCTTCAAATATTTGAACGCAATCTCAATAAACATCAGCATGTAGTGCCCATAATGTGGTATCCGTGAAATGAGGAGGATTATTTCGAACCAAGCCAGAAGAACAGCTAATGCAGGAAGTGAAATTGGCATTTCAGGAAAACAGATCATTATCGAGAGCGTAAAGCAGGCCAATTTCAAAAGTGATTCGACTCGATACCCCCATGGCTGTGGTTTTTTTATCAGGCATTCAAACTCATGAATTACAAGCGGAGCCAAAAAAATAATCATAAACGTTCCTAAAGCCCATTGTGTTTCGCGGCTGTCGAGTGTTAATTTCAGTAACGCAAACAGGCTGAGAAAAAGCGCGTAGAGTATATTCAGTATGACGAGTACAAAATATGGCCCTTCGAGTCTTTTCCAATGGAGATGCACAAAACTCTCAACCAGTGGATGTTCCAGCAATTTTTTCTGGCCGAGTCTATCGCCAGTTTTCTGTAAGGCCTTCAGTACACCAAAACTGTCCCCTTTAAAGACAGCGTTGATACCACTGGCTTGTCCCTTTTCAGATTGTCCAGGCTTGTTTTCAGATTCCTTTCCTGCCTGAGGCATCAAAACTTTATAGTCGACTGTGACGGAAGTACTTTTCTTTATTTTTTGGATCGACTTGTCGAAAATGTTGTTTATTATCTCTACTGCCGATGGCACCTGATGGATTAAGATATCTAATGCAGTTCTGTAGCTATTATTTTTGTCTTTACATTTCGCAGTCAGGTCTGAGCCAGCTGCTATCAACGCATAAATGAACTCAATCTGGCGTCGTTTTAGTGCGAAATGCAGCGGCGTTTCCCCGTAATCAGTCACTTCGTACACTTGGCTAGACACATCGTGACGACTGATTAACAGAGAAGTGAAATATTTAACAACTTCTGATTTGTCGCTACCTGATGCAATGTGAAGTAGGTTGCAGTTTTTGTGGCCTGCAACATCAGCTTTATAGAATATTGATACATTGGCTTTTTCAATGAGATATTTCACACATTTTTCACTGCCTCGGCTTATGGCAATGTGAAGAGGTGTTCCTTTCAGCTTCCCTTCACACGTTTGTTCGGCAAGTACTGCCATATCTCCAGGCTTCTGTCTGTACAGTTCTTCCATTATTTCAGAATTTCCTCTCTCAGCAGCGCAGTGAAGAACGTTACGACTCCATTTGTCAAGTAGACAGACGTCAGCGTTGGCGTTGAGAAGGATTTCTACCAACGTCAAGTTGTTTTCAAGTACTCCAATGAAAAGTGGTGACATGTTTTGATGATTACGTGCATTGATGATCTGGAATGAGAAATGGAAAGTATAACAGCTAGCAATGGAAACTGCTGTTTCTGCCTTTAGGTTTAAGCAGTACAGGCTGGAGATATGATTTCTACACCAACATAACAATAGAATGCTAAAGGTCACCAATATCAGGACTAAACCTAGTAACAGACGGACATCACAGGACAAACATTTTATCCAGCTTTAGCCATTTAGTAGACTATCAGCAACTACAATTTCCAGCTTGTTTGAAACGACACAAACAATCTTCCATCAGTTTACTTAAGATACTTTCTGAAAGAAAGAAGGCATTAGAAATTTTTTTGTTGAATTTGAGCAACAAAACTGAAGTGGAATTCTTTCTCACCTCGGTGAAGTTGTCATATGAGCGCGCTCTGTTCACGATCAGGCTGACTATATCTGAGTTTTTCATCACCACCGCGTGCAGCAAAACAGTCTTATTATTCTTTCCGTACCTCTTCTCCAAATCTGGCTGATAATTCAACAGCTCACAAACTCCGTCAAGCCATTCGGCGTTGATAGCGGCATAAAGAGCCGTTTCCTTCTTCTCGATATCAACCTGATTTATGTTTACATCTGTCCGAACAATAACCTAACGAGAAAATTTATACTGCGGTGAATTTTCATCTATAAGTCATAGGAGCTTAAAAGTTCAACTCATTAAAATAAAAAATGCGTAAAATTAATTTAAAAAATATCAGGTTTTGTTAGCTAAGGAGTAGACCAACAGCATGCAAAGGTAAAGTCCAGGGTTACTGACCCCGTATGGGTCGAAAATTTAGAGATCGTAATTTGCTATAAAGTTACTCTTTTAAAATAGCTGCATTACCTTTAAACAATTTAAATCTTTTGTCTCCACGGCTAGATGAAGTAACGTTTTTCCATCCTCAACCACTTTTGGATCCGCATTATGCTCGAAGAGCAAGTGCAAGATGTCGGCTCGGCATAATTTTGTTGCAATTTGAGCGCAGCTGAGACGAGACAAATTATCTACTGCATTTGGTGATGCTTTTGCCTGAAGCAAACTGAAACATTTGGTTCAAAATTTTATTTATAATTGCACAAGCTTGCAAGGATCAGTGGAAGGGAGGTAAAGAAAAGAGGTAGGTACGTAACCTACTCCAGTTGTAGGGGATTGAACCCTTATAGGGATGCAATAACGTAATGACATTTCGGATAAACTGAGTTCATCTCCTCTAAGTGAAAAAGTCAGAAGCCAAAATATTACAAAGTTTATAACTTACTACAACTCAAGGAAGTTTGCACACCTTCTTTCTTTACCTCATCCCAATTATAACTACACAACCATATCATTTTGAAAAAATTTGGTGTTTCGAAACCTGGACAGAAGTTTCTAGCAGGAAGCAAGGTGATGGATGAGTAAAGCTAGAGAAATGTGCGCATTTCACTGAATGGTTACACATTTTGACTGCTTTGCAAGAAAAGTCAGTTAATAAAATTCCTAAAATTAAAATAGGTCAGCCTATCAGTAAAGGTATTGAAGCCGTTGAATATAAGGTGAATATTTCGTTAGAGGTACGTCTGGTTATGTAGATAAACAGTACTAATAATCCTCCTAAGTCCTCCTATTATCCTCCTATTAGTCTTTAGATACTTTATCAAAATAACAAACTATGGAATCGAGAAGTTTGAACAAATGCGTTAATAAAGTACATATTTTGGGGCAATAAAGTTGCTTTTAATAATAAAAATACAAAATATGCTAATTCCAATGTTTTTTTTTT
>LVVV01431807.1:0-10749 GCA_001676325.1 Amphinemura sulcicollis
AAAAAAAAAACCAAGTGACTTTTTTCTGGAGTAAGTGCAATTGGAGATCTCACTGCAACAGATTTGCGAGGAGTCTAGACGTTTTGGTCGATGCCTTCTGTACACGAAAGAAATCAACGATTTCTCAATGATCAATGATTTCTTTCTTTACTGAAGAAGGCCTCAGCCGAAACGACTAGAATCCTCGCAACTCTGACACAGCCCTCTGCAATTTGTTATTTATCATTTTTCCGGTAAGCTGTGTTTCCCTTTCTTTCTTCACAACAGACACAAATTTACTTGGTGCCTTGTGAACCGAAGTTTAATATAGTAGTATCTTTGGCCTTGTGGATAAATTTGAAGGCAGAAATGTGTTACCATCCAAAATTTATTAGTAATGCTCTTTGTACTGGTAATGGCAGAGGTACATGAAAATATTAAGTACAATTTGAGATAGGTACCTACTTGCCTGAGTATTTTATATATAGCATTTTACGGTTTCCTATATCTGTTGATGTCCTTTATCTGTGGCGCTTGATTGGCTATCCTTTCCTTGTTATTGTGAGCCAATGCGAGAAGTACACTCACAACAATCAGTGCATTGTGTTCATGTTCATGCAAGTTATCTCTATTTTTTTTAGAGCATGGATTTGTCTTGCACCTTGGTTCTCCTGAGTGAAATTTCTGATGGCGAAGACTTCGTGCTTTAAGCAAGCAACTGATCTTCTGATAATATTGTGATGATCTTGATAATAATTTTAAATTAACTGGTGGTATCAATTTTTTCCTTGTGCAAATCTGAAATAATTGCTGTGTAGGACAAATTTTGGTAGAAAATAAATAAGAAACATTCTTTACACAGGTGTTGCAACATATTATTATATATGGCCACCATGCCTGCTTTTTGGTTGAGTAAGCAAAGTGAGTGAAATCCTTTCAATTATATTGCTCCAGAAAGCACTGGATGTGTGTTTGTTTACATGTTTTGTTCGCAGCAAAGCGGGGTAAGCGTAAGCACGGATTGCGATGAAATGTTCAAGGAACCTTGGAATCCTATTGTTTTCGAGTACAGTCCCTGCAGTTCTCTGCCTTTCACAGCAGCCCTTTACAAGTTACAGTTCTCCTTTCGTGCATCAATTTATACACTCAGACATTACATTGCCACCGTGGATTTACACTGACATTCGTCATGCTTCGAGGAATGCAACATAAATCAAAGGAACCTGCTGCATTCCCTAAAAACACGAGCGAAATAATTTCGGTACTACAAGCAACAAGACCAACCCCATTGCACATGAACTCCCAGCGTAGCAACAATCGCCACACCAGAAGCGCCCGCAAGAAGGTAGTTCATTACAGACAATATAGTGCCAGCCCAACAAACACGTTGCCTGGATCTATCAACCTCATCAAAAGCATTCTGCTGCCTGCACTTTTCCTGATTATCTAGCTTGTCATCACAAAATGGCAGCGAAATTTGCACATCAGGAGGAATCAACGTAATTGAACTTTATTTAACCCCTTGATATCACTTTAATCGAAGAAAAGCAGGATTTTTTAGGGATAGAAAATATTATTTCATTTTGAATACATTTATTTTACTGAAAAAAAATGTGGTTGAATACAAATATTGATCTTTCACACAAGCTGGGTTTTTCGTGATACAAAAACCAGCGTCAACGAAACACAGTTACATAGGTGTTACTAGCTACGCGAGCCAGACTGCTCGATACAAAAAACACTACAATGAATGATGAATATAGTACGCAAGTTTATATAAAAACCAAATGTCAGGGATGAATCATGCTTTGTGAGGTGAAGACAATGCCGGCAGAAAGCTCCGCCAGTCGCGGCATATCGGCGACGGGGGGGGGGTCGAAGTCGGCCGAGATTTATAATGGCACTGCCGGAAAAGGCGGAAACTAGAACCGAATCATCTTTAAAAACTAGCCGTTAAAATATTGGTTGTATCGCATCATAGTTAAAAAGTAAAAAGGTTTTAATTATAAAATCTCGGCGAGCGAAAGGGTTCAAACGATGGCCCAACTCATTGAAATCTACTCATTTTTGTTACGACGTATTGAAAACTTCTGCCACGATCCTTGACATTGCCATAATACAGATTGAAAAAAACCAGTCGCCGCTAGCTTGTTTTGAATTTGCAAGAAATGAGATGCTGTTGAGAGTGTGGGGAGGGGGGGGGGGAATGAGAGGGTTGGCGGATGAAACAATCGCTGCGTCAAAGGGAGAGGAGTTAGTCCTCCTCATCTTCGTCCTCCTCCTCGTCATCTTCATTGGCAGACTCTGCCTTCTTCTCGGCACGTGGGGGCCGGCCGCGGCCTCGACCAGTTGACGCTGCGGCTTTCTGCAATGCGCGGAAACCCCAGTCAGGAAAACCAAACCAAGTCGAACCGCGCCCTTTTCAAGTTACAGCTCAAACTAGACCACTTGAAACAGTGGCAATTACCAAGGAAAAAAGCTGGCTCCTGCCAGAACAAAAAATCTAACTGGCTAACTAATCAATTGAAGGGATGTCCTTTTCTAGCCAAGATACATTAAAGCACCCTGAAAACTTGATAGCCCCAATGGCAACAACTAGGGAAATGCTCTGGAAGAGGGATTGGAAGGGAAGGCGATGGTTTACCTTGGCCGGGGACTTCTTCTTGGCTCCCTTCTTGGTGGTGCCCTTTGGTCGGCCGCGTCCCCGCTTGGCAGGCGAGCTGTCGTCGGCCTTCTTCACGTCCTTGTCAGACGACGCCGCACGCTTCTTGGCCTCCTTGGGTGCCGCCGCCTTCAGGACAGACAGGATAGACGGTTGGCAAATGAGAGACCCTCGCTACTTGGTTTGGTAAAGATAGAACTTGCCGAGAAATTAAAGATAATCAAATAACAAGTTTAGTTGAAAGTATTGAATCGGGCTATGGTCAGGAAATGATTAACTGGTCTTCCATTGGGGAACAACGGGCTTCGCTACGAGTTCCGAAGCAATCGCACAGTAATCCATTTAATAATTGGCCGACACATTGGAACATTTTCATCAGCACTCTGTGTTGAGGTACGTCGGTGGGAATAAATTTATTTCACAAATTCAAAAGATGCAAAAGTTATTTATGTATTACCTTGCACCTTACATTAAAGGACAAAACTCACTAATTTGTAATATTCCTACATGGGCATTAATCAACCTAATATTTTTGTATCATTAATGCAATGAATGGTGAAATTGTTTTGCTGAAAAGGGCAAAACTAAAAAAATAAAACAAAGACTCTGAAAATGAGTTAAAGGAAATAAACTCACCTTGGCCTCTCCTGCTGCCTTGGCGGGACGTCCTCTTCCCTTTCGCTCAACGGGTGCCTCTGCGTCAGACATGGTGCTTTTTGGCAGATTAAAAATCTAAAAAAAATAAAAAGTAATGTCAGTATGTGAAAATCCATAGTTAATGTTTTGGCAAAATAGTCTGATGTATCCGAAAGTGGAATTATATAGGGAAGTCCCGAGAAAAAATGTTTAACCCAGGATGCTTTGTGGGATCGAGTCCCTAGGCTGGGAGGTTTTAGCATTTTTATTAAAAATGCCAAACGACCATAAATGCGTAGCTAAACAATTTAAATAGACAGAAATGCCATTGAATGAACCAATTCCAAGAAAAATCCAGCAGAAAATAGACGTCAGTATTTTAAAAACGTCGTCGAAATAATTTCGAGAAATAATAAACACTTTCTGATCCCGCCATTTCTGTCGAGGAGCGACTATCAAATATGTTTACCAACGCCTAGCTATAAATAGCAAGAACTTAAGTCCGAAAATGCTACTAAAATTCAGACAAATAAAAATATGAAACAATATCCATCTATTACTCGACCACCTCACATTCAATAAAAAATAATTAAAATTAATAAATGCTTCGCGTAAAATGCATTTATTGGCCAGATTCTAGCTTCCCGCTTGGGAGCCCCAAAGCGCGGAGAACGCCATTTATGCAACGGTCTAAAATAGCAGTTTTACCCGAATAACTCTAGAAGTAACGAACCAAATGCGATTAAACTTGCCCCACAATTTGTCACGATATACCGGAAAAATAATATCTCATTCCTAAATCAACCGGAAAATTATTTGAGCAGATATTAAATCATTTTGTCGACAGATTATTATGCGACTCACCAGAACCAGCGGCAACAACACAGTGGTAGTTCGACAGCGTGCCGCGCTTTTCCCTCTAGCAGCGCTTTCAGTCGGCGTGCCGCGTAAAATCTCAGGTTGTTTTTTTGAAACGGCTGTCGCCATCTATCTACATTTCTAATTTTGTATCCAAAAAAATAAACCATAACATAGGCCACCCTTAATTTAATGTTTCAATTGCCAACAACTACAATGGTACTTAATTAATTCTTGTTTTAAAAGCAGAAGGCACTTAGAAAAAAACTTTTTGGATGGCCAATCAGAGAACTACAATTTACCCTTTTCGATAGAGCATTCCTTACAACGTGATTAATTAAATACAATGCTTTTTTCATTATTTATTTAAATGCAACGTAATGGTTATACTAAACGCCTTCTACTATTTAAAAGCAACTGTGGTACCTATTTAGTTTCAGTTTAATACCCATTTTAGCACATAAAGTCTAAACATCATAAGAGTAGAGAGTAGTTTATTTGTCACTTACAAAATAGATTGTTTTTACATTAGGCATTAAACAATCATTTAAACATTTACATTTTCATTAGGAACTAATATTAAATACATTTTTGATTTTGTAAATAAATTCTTTACATGAGTAGACCGCCCTTTCTATAAAGTAGGTACTCTCTTAATTTTGTATGAAACACCAGCATTTCCTTAATATTCTTTAATTCTAATGGTACTGATAGTCTGTAAAATAATTTTGTTGCTGCTAAGTATGGTGCCTTGGCGGCAATGTACAGTTTAGAGTGCATTTTATGTACATTTTCCTTTGTTCTGGTGTTGTGCTGGTGTACAGTATTATTGGTAATTCTTAAATTTTCCCTTCATATTTTGCTTCATGTTTATGAGTGTATGTACCTATGTACAGATTTTCAGATTTTTAGACTTTTTAGACAACATTTAGATTTTTCTGTTGTTGTGTATGGATTTGAACGAAATCTTTATCTGGAAGAAAAAAGTAATATTGAGCTATTTACCACATAGTACTTCCTATTGCAGGGTTTATAATAAAATGCCAACAGCACTATATTCATATATTGTGGGATATGTAGTGGTTAAGGCGAACAGTTCCGCCCTTACGCCCTGAAAATTGCCAATAGCTTTCTGGCATTTTTTTTAATGTAATGTAAAGGAAAAAAGATAGGAGTAACACAAATCACCGAGAAAATAGTTGCAAACTAACAGAATTGAAATGTCGTAAACTTTACGGCTCCTTCTTCAGTGCCGTAGAAAATAAATGGTTGGAGCCTGATTGGGATGATGATGAACTTATTATAGCCATCTTTGGATTTATGAGGGACCCAAGCATATATAAATAGGCAGCTGAATTCAGCTCATGCTGTAAATGAGAAAGCAAATGAGATCTGTCTTTTGGCATAACATGTTACAACTCAAACAGTAATATATTCTTTCTCTCAATCATTCTATCAATGGTGAGAAATTGCTGAAAAAGGCAAGAATATATCTTGCAAAATATTTGCCAAGCCTAAGATTGCCCCTCGAATGGCTATTTATTCCCAAACACTCATTAGCCTTTTGACAGATTTTTGAACTACCCACCGGCTGTTTGAAGAGGCAGGCTGGGCTGCCGGTGGCACAGTATGCTCTGTCTGGGTCAAGAAGCCTTTTGTCTACAACATCTTTTGTCTTTTGTCTTTTGACTGTCTGGGGGGCCGAGACAAAAGACGATCTAGGCTTCTTGGTCTGGGTGCACTCAGAAATTACACAGCTATCATTTGTAATCAATGCCAAAGTAATAAAAATGTTAAAGGAGATCCCAAGAAAATCTATATTGCAGGGCTAATGTGCGCCAAAAGCTATGTACCGTTTCGGGAGTCGTTTATTGAATTGAACTGAGTTTTGTTCAGTTCAGTAGGTATTTATTGAATTTTTTTAAAGTAGCCACACGAGCTCCTAAGCTTTTCAGCTTATCAGGAGAGGCTAGGAATGAGTGAGGAAGGGGTAAGGAGGCAGCCGTGCCTATTTGGTGGAGGAAATATCCCAGCATTTGCCTGGAATGGTTGTGGGAAATCACGGAAAAACCACAACAAGGATAGCCAACCTCCAGGATCGAACCTGGGACCTCCCGAATACAAGGCAGACGCGCTCTCACTGCGCAACCGTGTATATTTATTTAGTTTACAATTGAATTTATTTAAAATGGAATGCAGAAGCAAAAAAAAAACTTGGCTTTTTTCGTTTGAATAAAAGGTTCAAAGTTATTCAACTCTTTTGTGGGAGAAGGACACAATTTGGAAATAGTCCTGGACATGAACCAAAAGATTTTTAGCTAAAATTTCTTTCCAACTAAATTTTAATTTGGCAGTTAATTCTTACAGGTTCTAATCACATTAGTTATAGTTCACAAGTGGCATTAGTGCCCTATGCTATTATCTAAGGCAGCACACAAATACAGAGTTACTTCTGCTACAACAATATAGAAATAGAATAGCCACATACATATTTTTAAATGAAGTGCCGCATCATTTTAAATCGTTTTCTCTACACACATTTGCTTAACGAACGTACAGACGTACAATACAATTGGACATTGATGAAAATGCTGGATGTAGACAGTATTTGAAAAAAATTTACAGCGCTCATTACGTGGAGTTAAAAATCTGTAAATTATTTATCAAGGACAAAGGTATTTAATTATGTGAAAGCCAAAAGGCTGGATAAAATGTTTAAAATCAGGAAGTATGAGAAATAATGAATCAGAAATGAAACGTTCATAGGTGGGTGCGAATATTTTATGAAGTTGGTTTTTGAAATTCTTGGGACAGACCCCGGTACCTATGTCAATCAATCGCTGGTATTCAGACAATGCTAGGACATACGCATGGCAATAGGCTGATTTGCTCAACATTTAAGAGTTGCAGTAGTCCTGTACAAAGTTTGTCCCCTAGTTGATTGTGCACCAAAGAATGAACAAAGATTTGGCAACAACGCTTCCACAAGCCGTTCTATCTTTTCTTCGCCCACACCACAAACACATAAAAGTGACAGTTATTAGAGAGGATTGTACCTATTACTGAAATAAATGCCAAGGGGAATTGCAATTTTATTTTAAAAAATGTGAAATACTGTTGCTGTTGCTAAAACAATAGAGTTTGGATTGTTCCTTTGACCCAATATTTGTTTTTAAGGTAATGCCTTACAAGTTTTCTTTTGTCCAACATTTCAATACTGTTTTTCTTTTTTTGTTTGCTGTAAAAAGTAAAAATCTTTGTGCGTAATAGAACGCTGTCGAATTTCCAGTTGATTTTTGCTGATAATGATGTGAGGCAAGTAAAATTTCTCACATATTTTTCTCCTAACAACAAATATTTCCAGGTAAAATCAAGTTTTTTCTTGGGAAGGATTTAACGACAACAAGACAGGTCCTACAGTATGCTAGAAAGGGACACAGAACACAATGTCACATGCTACGGACTGCGACACATTATAACCTATTGACACAAGATGCCAAAATTAGGACAAAAAATTAATACCGATCGACAATCTGAATATTTGCTAAAACCGGAATACTGACGTTGCCTGACTGAATGCAAAATATTTGTATAATTGGCATGAAAAAAAACTAAAGTAAATAGGGTTTTGCTTAGTTACAAATAATCAGATCTGTTTAACGTTTGGTTTGAATGATAAAATAACCAAATTAAAATAAAAAGTTAAAATAAAAAAATGTGTATGGTAGAAATATACACACAGTCAACAAATTTAAAATGTACCTATCTGAAAAAATAATAAAAATAAAATAAAAACCTTTAAAGGCAAATTGTCATACATTCTGGTTATATGCCTGGAAGATTTCGACTATAACTGTTAAAATCACGGCAGACCAATAAATCCAATGCTTTCCGACAAGATTAAAAACAGCCGAAATAGAGTAACGGCAGTAATGCCATCATTCTGTTTGAGGCTCTCTACTGAGGTGCCTGGCCCACGGATCCTTCGAGTACAGATTGACAACTCCACCTCTACGTTTTCCTCGCCCCGGCATTTAATCCTCCTCATCCTCCTCCTCTTCCTCTTCGGCGTCTTCCTCCGAACCCGTCTCTGGCTTCTTCTCCTCCTTGCGAGGCCGACCACGGCCCCGACTGCCAGGCTGCAATGCAGAACGAAATAAATTAAAAGCGATTTTCACGACCAGGACACTGGCATAATGGCAAGGATTCAAGGACCCTGCAGAGCCAAGCTGTTTCCAAATTTGCAGCCTGTTGTGGAAAGCATGAAATACACCAAGGAACTCTAATTTAAATTACGAGCCAGTGAAAATGACAAGTCAGTAATTAGAAAGAAAATAGTCTCACCTTGGCTGCCTTCTTGGGCTTGCTCTTCTTGGTCGATCCCTTGGGTCGGCCGCGTCCCCGCTTTGCCGGCGTGCCGTCGTCGGCCTTTTTCACCTCCTTGTCGGTGGATGCCGGTCGCTTCTTGGCCTCCTTGGGCGCCGCCTCCTTTGGGGCAGAAACCGCCGCTACAGGCTTGGCGCACTGTGGGACTTTATCATTCCAGTAAACCTTTTATTTTTTGTGGTCATGAACTGTTTGCTTGCATTTTGGCATATAGGCTCTTAGATTCATCCACTGCAAAGTTGGCTCTATTCATCCTACCTGAGATGAAAGTCTGGAATTTTTATAACCATTTTATGCTTTTCTCTAGCTAAAGACCACGATTTTTACTGGAAGAACCAACTGGGTACATCAAGTCATTTCTGTGACCCTGCTCTATACTTTATAGAGAAGTCTAGGGTAGAGAAGACTTTAGCTGCTGCGACTGAAGCAAGACTTACTTTTCCAGCATCGCCGGCCCCTTTGGCGGGGCGGCCGCGCTTTCGCTTTAAGTCATCTTGAACGGGAGAATCGTTGTCCGACATCGTGGGAATAGTTTAAAGATCTGGGATTACTGAAACAAATTTGGGTGATTTACCTGTTACGCATTTCCAATGATTTGGGAAGGTGTCCGACATGGGAACCATTTTCTTCGAGATAAAATAGATTTATTTTCGAGAAAAATTATTCAAAATGAATGAAAAGTTCAATTAACTAACAAAAAAATGTTAACAATAAATTTTCAAATAATATGTAAAATAATTCAGCAAGTTTTTCTTGGGTAGAGACAGCTATGTGTTTGAAAACACAAATAAATTATTTTTTGAGGGAAGGTAATAAAATTTAAGTGATTTATTAAATTGCCTTATAATCAGATTGTAATTTATTACAATGCATTTGACACAGTAATGACGCTGGATTTCAATTTCAAAGGGTTCAGGTATCAATTCTGACAGGTATATTTCCACTGGCAAGGTTAAATAGATGCGAAAATAATATTTTTAAAGAAATAAAATAGTGGTATTTTATATTTTATTTTAAGTCGATGCCGCGCCCGCCTTGTTCAAAATGGTTGGCTTCGCCAAAGAAAATATTATATGAAGCCCTCCGACATTAATCATCAGTTACAGAGCCATTGGTCTGACCTAAGCACAACGAAATATATTGCAAGGGAAAAACTAATATAGGCTGATCATTTTTGAGGAATCGGACGAAATTTCCATCGTGGAGATAAAAATGTTGCAGACGCTCAGAATATTCCAGTGAAATGTCAGTGACAACCCATGTACCATGCACGCCATTTCTGTTAAATATTATTCTAGCCATGATAAAATTTGGTGAAAATCAATTTTAGCTACGTAAGTACATGCGCCTAGCGGTAACCGAATATACCAGAAAAACCAGTCAAAAATGTTTTATTTATGGATGAATTTTTGCGGGTCCAACAAAAATTACGTGCAGAGAAATTAATTCTGAAAGAGATCAAATAAATTGTGACTTACAGTGAAAATCTTGACCACACGGGATCGAGGCCTAGTTAGGTTTCGAAACACCAGGCCTCGCTAGTAGTCGCCACGGGCTTCAAAAATTATTGCCTGTCAGATTATAAATGTAATTTAATCATTCATCGGATCCCGGATATTAATATTAAAATGATAACTATACCAAAAATTAAATTAGAATTTTCTGTTAATTATCGGAGATGAGCTTTAAATTGAATCAGTATCCTTCTGATGTTACATTGTAAACCAAACATAATTAATATTCCAAAACATGACGGTCAATTTTATGTTGATTAAAAAGACTACTCCACTCGGTCCCTTATCTCTTAAATTAACACATCAGCTTTTTCCTTTCGAAGCTGCCGAGCTAACCCCTTCTAAAGGTATTCTAAAAAATCACATTGCATTCAAAAAGCAAATATACCAATACAGTTCCTCCAAACAGGCGATCAATAGAAGTGTACACCCTACTATGATACAAGTTAAATAAAAGGAGTTAAGACGGGACAATGTTGCCCTGAAAGATGTTTCCCAATCGTCCATACGCGATCAGTAAAAGCGGTCTTCTCTTCGAAATGTAAGAGGTTTTGTAGCAGTGCCATCTAAAATCAATATTCTTCTCGTCCTATTTAGGATCAGCGGCCACCATCGTGCTTATGAACCTATACAGTTAATTCCTCCGCACAGACCATCTGCCTCCGTGGCGCAATTGGTTAGCGCGTTCGGCTGTTAACCGAAAGGTTGGTGGTT
>LVVV01431808.1:0-10757 GCA_001676325.1 Amphinemura sulcicollis
TTTTTTTTTAAATCTGGAAGTGTCCACTATTGGCGTGGCAAGGTAGTAAGTATAATGGGTGTGCGACATCTGCTCTATGCTTGCATTTAAAATTGAAATCTTGTCCTCAGGTGCTTCAGTGACCTCAGTGCATTGTTTAAAATCGTTTGACCAAATAGCAACAGAATTTAGAAATAAAGGATTTATAACATTTGGCACTTGTGGGTACATTGTTGGTGCTCCAATTAAATCTGATATTTGGACCTATTTCATTTGTAAGTCTGACAACTCGCGTTGCATGCATACAACACTAGCTAGATTTTCATACTTTTCACTTCAGAATTGGTTGTCAAACCTTGTTTCATGGTAAAACAAGGCTTTAAACTTGTAGTTTTGTAGGAGTCATTCCAAATAATGAAATCCAATCCAAGTATTTTGAACAGGCATGTGATTTGTTGGGTACAAAACCCCAATATTTGCATAAACATAGGGACGAACATTACAGCTGACTAAAACACTAAAAGCAAACCAAAGGATTTTCTGGGAGAACATAATTGAAGAGCCTTGACCTTGCTTTGAATGACTGATGCAAATTCTCAATAGTACTGGCTTAATTCCCCCAGCCATATCAGTAAGAGACAGGATTGATTTTCCAGTATGGATTTATTGTGACTTAAAAACTCGACCACATGATAATACAGATTCATTTCAACTTCTAGAAAAGTCCTTCTGCAATTAGGTACCTAGGTCTATAAAGCAATTTTAACAATTCTTGCTTCCTTAGTTATTTTATGAATATAATTTTTAATTGTTAACAATAACATAGGTAGGTATATGAAATATGGAAATGTATTACATTTATTATGTGATATTTTGAATGACGAAAATGCAAATTGGTTTAAAAAGTGGTCCCTCTGCATGCAAGGGTGATTAAAGCATACAACCACAGAGTACTACTCTGTGATAGAACCATACTTAACCAAAACACTGTTGAGTAGGTATTCCATAATGCATGCTTCTAAAAGTAATTAATATATTTCTAATCTAGACTTGTCTTTAGGCAAATAAATAAAATTATTAAGTGTAATAGTAATATCCAGACAACAATTTTTTTGAAAGTAATTATCTTTTATGTCTGTTGCCCCTAAATATTCTCCAATATTTTTGAGAAATTCCTTGCAAACAAAAGCATTAATATCTCGGTTTTTGTGCTTAGAACTGCAAGCTCTGCTGTGCATTGTGTAAATTAATGTTTTAAAATAGAAGCAACAGTTTTACAGCACAAATAAAAATATAAATATACACTTTGCAATCAATTTAACCCTAATTTTAAAATTTAAAACTATTTGCCCTGACATAAAAATTCCATGTAATTGCAACAGGTGATAAATAACCTCTAAAGGAGAGTAAAATGCAGGATGGCTTAAAATTAACTTGCTTACTCAACCATGAAAATTAGGTACAAAAGGTGAATCATAGGTGTAAGAAAAAATACACAAAAATGAATAAACTATATAGCTACAAATTTAGCAAAGTTAAAAATCATATCAAAAGATATTAAAGCTTACCATGCTCAAAAATACTAAAAAAAAAAGAACTAAAAAAATGGTGTAATGTTAAACAAGTAGAAATAGCACAGAAAAGAAACTAGTTTAGTGATAGGTGTATGACAAATTGCAGTAGGCCATCTGACAATCCATGCACCAGACTAAAGAAAATTTAGAAAGTCCCTGGTCAAACAGCTAACAATTCATAATTTAAGAAAATCTAGTAACAGAAGGAGACCATATGGCATGGCAAGATAAAAAAGTCCAAGAATTCTTCCCTCATCAACGGAAAATATTCCGATGCAATATTGACCAGAAACCCGAGTCATAAAATAGTAAACTAGTAATTTTTGCAGTCATTTATCCTTCCAGCGTGTGTAATCTTGCCTTGTTATCAAGCCCCACTCAATATCTTCACGTATTCCTGGAGTTCAACCTCTAAAAATAATACAGAGTTCTGTTTGGCAGAATTTTTCCACAAATGTACTTTGTTAACGAGTTAACAGCATTTGATGGTATCAGGATTTGGAGCTGGAGCACATTGGTTCATTGTAATGGTAAACGGAAACCAGAAAATTTGCAAATTAATTGACTGATACCGATAATCTTTGCTCAAAAAATTCACAGCAAAAATTGGGTTTATTGCCAGCAACAAAGGCAATAATTTTTAAAACTTCATTGTATAGTTTTAGAAATTTCAAGCAGGAGGGAAATAAATCCTTTGCGGGAAACAAACAAAAGACTGAGACCACAACAGGATCACCCATCCCGCTAGAAACCAACGCTTCCGACGCTGCCGACTCACATGCACGCGTTGTCGGGCTTTCAGTTGCGCAGGACGTTTCCGAGCGAATACCACTCGGCGGACTCCTGCGAGAGATCGATGCTCTCCAAGGGCAACATGACTCCGCCCAGGAACTCGTTCTCCTGCAGGGTGTCGTGATTCCAGACTGTCGCCTGCAGCGTTCGCCGCTGCGCCAGGTCCAGGCTCAGTCGACGATACTCCAGCTGCAATAGAGCAGAGCACGACCGCACGCTTAATAGTGATTGTGCTCAACGACAAGTGTAGCGGACTTGTCTACTATTCTTTGCATTCTTGTATAAATAGGAGTCGGACCATCCAATATTGTCAACTTTATTTCAAGTCCAAATTTTGTACAGCAACTACTACAGCTGTTACTTGGTCTTGTCAGTTAGTGTTGCCACCAGTTATCTTTAGTCTATCAGTTTCAATCTTTATGCTAATTTCATGATCAGACCTGCTGTCGGTATTCAACGACGCCAAAATTCATGACGCCAAAATAATGTTACACTAAAAGTAATTTATTTGGTTCACGATTTTTATTGCTTGGTTGCCCAAGAGCACAGAGATGACACCTATCAACAAATATAAAGTGTAGATAATGAAAAAGATAAAGAATAAAATAAAATAATGAATATATTGATAAGGAACAAGGAATGCATCTCAAGAAAAGTGCAACATTTCAGCTTCTGTAAAAAATGGTCTGCATCAACTGTATCTTCACATAATTAGCAATTCTAAAATTTAAATTTCACTTGAAAATTTTGGAAGAAGCTAGTTTATATCATCACACAGAAAGAGGTTTCTTTATAGTGTTTGAAAATTCAAAGCATAGTCAGATAAAGGAAAGTTGTTTGACAGATTTAAAATTTTCAGAAAATAATAAGTATGGCCCATGGAGAGAGTATTTTGAAGAAACAGTTATGATACGCAATTATTGGCAGAACACAAATAAGTTTCCAGGCACTTACCATCTCCATGAACGTGGGGTGGCAGTTTCGCCGAACGACCTTGGTCTTGCGCTTGGTACGCTTTTCAGGGTCGGGCAGGAGGTAGACCTTGACGTAGGGCGACGGCTCGTTGCCGGCGGCGACCAGCGGCAGGCCGCGCGCGTGGTGCACCATCACGGTGAGTACATCGCGCGAGTAGTGCAGCGACAGCTTCAGCTGGCCGCACAGGCGCCGCATTTCGCTGGCCGACGGAGCAGCAGCCTTCACCTCTGTAGGTCAGAGAGCCAGCGATGTTAATTTCAACACGCTTTTAGCGTTACCCATCTTCCCGGGATGCTACAGAGGTGTATACAGGTCAGCAAGGTAAATATTACTAATAATCTTGGCTTAAAAGGCATCAAAAGCCAAACTATTACCTACCTGTTAATATATACCTAAATGTTAGCTATAAATAGCTTTATGTACATACTGTATCCAAACTTGATAACAATAATAAACAATAGTACAATACAATTTTTTTTATCTTGTTCTCCACTCCAGAGGCTAGTTTTAAAAGCACTTGGGCCACTTAAAAACCTAACAGTCGGCATCCTAAATTCCACACACCTTTTACTTTGCGCGCATGAATGTTGGCGTCGTCCTGCTGGTCGCGCAGGAGCGGATGGAAGAACGTGTAGACGATATCGGAGTGAGCGATCTCGTCGGCCATGCGGAACAGCGATTGCAGGAACAGCTCGATGTCGGAGCGCCGTCGCTCAGCCACCTGCTTTATGTTAGACCGGCCCATGGACAGACCGGTCGGCAGGCTGCAAACAGGAGACTTGCATGTAAACTCGGCAAATTTCACTGTCAAACAATACTCTCACTGTCCTATGAATAGGCTACAAAATCGACTGATACCAGATATTATCTGTTGCGGTCAAGAAAATTAACAATGCAGTCACTATCTTTGAAAGTTTATGTTTAGCTTGAAAGCCAAAACAAACTGTCTTAATCGTGATAGTCCTTGATGGCACAGTGGCCTCATAGACCTGTCACTCTGGCCAGGTAAAAAAAAAGAAGCACTTTGGGTGGTGGGGGAAAACGGGTCATCTCACTTTAAGATGTACCTTTCAAGTATCCAAGGGCATCACTAGACCACGAAAGGAACTGAAACATCCCTCAAGTTTTATTGATCATACCATGTCCATATATCTTGCCTGGAACAGTAAAATATCTCAGAAATACAAATACATTATCAGATAGAAATAAGGATTGGTTTCAAAAAGCTTTCCGCAAGTATGGCTTTTCATGTTTGAAATGGGCGATCACGGCCCGCTTGTCTTGACAATAAGAAATTAGCCAGCAGCCCAAATTGTGTTGAGTTTTTAGTCGTTGCTTTACGAGTATTTTGTGCTAGATGCAGTGTAACACTAAAAATAATGGAGGAAAGTCCAAGCAGAAGTAATGAAAAAGCTGGAGATAAATGCATCAACAAAATGCAGCAATTGGATTGATTGGTTTATGTTTGTATGTATGATTGCATTGATAGCATCATGAACGAGCTATGAATCATGATGACGAAGTAACTGAGGACGTGTGCAATAGCAATAGCCAATAGCAAAGATACCGGAGCTGCAGTGGACTCAAATTATTGGAAGGCTTTGCAAAATAGTATTGATAATGTTATTAAGTGTGCTATGTAATAAAGGCGTCATAGATGTAATCTCCCATTGATAAAATATCAAAAACTCTTATCAATTATCTTCTAGGCTATTGTGTATTGGAGAATAGGTGTCTTCACAGTCTGGTATCTGTGCAATCAGCACCGTGCCACCTTGCTTCAAATTCCTTGCGCATAAAGTTTAGCTAAGCATGGAACAGTTCCGATTTATTTATAGAACAGTGTGAATCTTCTGTTAGTTTTAATTATGTTGGAAACGGTTACAGGTGAGCACATTGTGTAAATGCAGGAAAGCTGTGATTGTATAGCAGAAAGTACTGGTTGTGCATGGTTTTGGGCTGTGGAATAGCCAAAGCCAGTGATTTTAATTAAGAACGGGATGAGCACAGATATCTATCTTTGAATACCCAGTGTGTGTGGCCAGAGGTCAGCAATAATGCATGCAACAGCAAAACAATAAGGTTAAAAGTGCAGTTCTACTTAATTACAAAATTCAGAATACACATGTATTTTTTAAACATAAGCACTAGTTTTTTAAATACTATTTCCTATCCAGGGCTGAATTTAGAATCGTCATATTAACCTCTTTTGAACTGTGGTAACCAAGTTGCGTGGTAGGTATATTGAAAGGCATTGGATGTGCTTTGCATTTAAAAATAAGAATTTTCAACTACAATGAAAGCATGAAAACAAAAGCAACCCAGAGAATGAACATATTTTTTTAAATAACATTCTGAGGACACAATACAATATCTTTGACATAATCCAATAGCTTAACTGATTGTCTGGCCTTTTCTAAATAGCTCTGCAAGCAAGGTACTTCTTCTAAGAAAAGGGAACAAGGTCATTGTTCACATGGCATACCAAGAGATAATGCCAAAGCATCTTAGATAAATTCCAAGATAATAAGGCAAGGGAAATCTTTTACCACAACACAACCTGCAGATAAAATTTTTACAGATTAATATCTTCAAGTGCTCATGAAATTGTCCTGACGTTATAAAATTGTCCACTACCAATCGCTAACATTGAAATCGATTCTCCACTAGGCTATGCGCCCCTTCCGATAAGCTTGGGGGCGGCAGGTTGCATCACCTGCCTCCTGGTGTTGATGGGACTCAAACTAAAATGGTTCCGCGCGCGCATGACATTTGACCAGCCACCACCCACACAAGTGGCCTACGTCGGCGTATACCGCAGCACCTTTTCCTCGTCGTTCGACGACTTTGACTCAGGTCCACCCCCCGAAAGCATCTACTCGTCAAGCCCGCCGCCATACAGCTCCACTTTGCCGCCAGCATTCGAAAAGCCATCAACGTCAGCGGAGCAAAGTAACTCATTCGGTGCCGCAGCCGCATCCACGCTATCGCTCGTTGATGAGAATGGAGCGAAGAACAAACAAAAAGGAGCGAAGCCTAAAGAAGTAAAGGCACCAAAGGCACCAAAAGAAGTTAAGCCAAAAGAGGTAAAAGCTCCAAAGGAAGTGAAGCCTCCAAAAGAAGTAAAGCCAAAGAAGGAAAAAGCTCCAAAAGAAGTGACGTCTCCAAAAGAGGCAAAGGCACCGAAGCCATTGAAGGAACCTAAGGCAAAGAAAGAACCGAAAGTAAAGCCAACAAAAGATTCAACAAAGAAGAAAGGCACAGGGGCAACAGGCGACGACAGTCTGTTGTCCCAGAACAACGCCTTCCCTGTGGTGCAAGCGAGCAATGGGGCAATTCCAAAGGCACCTCCCATGCGCAACACGTACGAGGAACCTAGCCTGCCTGACGATGGGATCTTCACGTTCGTGCAGACTACATCAAGCGAGCGGACAACCGAAAGCCTCATGCCGCCGTCCTCCATGAAGACTTTTGGCTCGATGCAGCCTACCAAAGGGCAGGTCAACACGCACATCTCGCCGATTCCACAGAGGGACAACCGAGGTTTCAGGAACCCGGCAGCGATGGGCATGAACAAGTACGTGAGTCCGACGGAATCGTCCATGCAGATGTTTTACGGCATGGAAGAAGAGAGTGAAACTTGATTTGAGATGGACTTCTGTGTCGATCAGTGTTGCAAAATCATTTGCGAGTGTGATTCTGTTTTCTACATTGGGACGAGCAAGACAAGTGCTTGTGAACATTTAAAAAAAGCCTACCTCATCCGAGTGAGCAATAGTAGGATGAAATAGTCAAGGAGAGTACGAAGATGTTTGTGCATGTTCTGGATAAACACTTGAAATCAAGGTGCCAAAACATTAATCCTGAGGAATTTCATGGAGTTTGTTTTTGAATTAGCTAGGACCTAATTAGTTTTGATACTATCACAAGAGTTTTGTACTACTTGTTACAAATGCTGTGACAAAATGTTGATTGATTGGTTGATTGATGTAACAAAACAAAATGCCCGTATGGTGGCAGTTGTTAAGCTGGCCTCAGTTGTTTGCAAATGATGCCTGATCTTTCTGATACCAGCAACTAATAGTGTCTATATTGCCATGATTGATGAGAGAAGCCAAGAATTACCTGCTGATAGCAAGTGATAAGATTTTTCTCATATTTTGTTTAGTTGATACTAAAAATATAGAAATTTCAAGAGCAAGCACATTCTCCAAGCAATATATTTTATAGACAATTTGCAAAATAAAACGCTATATTGCAAGAATTATCCAGATTCACTAACTCCCTGGCTTGTGGTTTCCTGAAATTGCCGACCCATGGATTAGAAAGCGTCTTTGTTTAGGTTTATGGGTAATATTATGCTGTCCAGTGATATCTTAAGAATTTGATAATAATCACAACAGGTCTAAAACACTACTGAATTACCAAGCAGCACTGCAATGAAAGTGTTTCATGAGTCGTAATCTGTTTGTTTTGTATCCTGAGAATAAAGTTTAAAATTTCTGGGTGCACTAAAACTGGACTTCCCAAGCCTCAATTAACTTTTTGCTAAACATCCAAGTTACACGCTACTTCATTCCATACGGTGTGGCAATTGTAAAAAATTGGCACACCGCTTGAAAACGATTTCGCATCAGTGTCATTACTGTCAGAAAGAATTTTCATAAGATTTGGCTTTGGTTCCCATGAAATCATTGCGCTGCTGTCAAAGGTATAACGATCCCACACTGGAGTCCACAGATCTGATAAATGGCTCACACTGACCTGTGGCACTTGGCAAGTGGAAAGAAAAGGCAGAGTTTTTGGTGCAGCTCGCAGAACTCGCGGTACGAGCGGAACAGGAAGACAGGACTGGGCTGGCCGTCGCGCTCCAGTCGAACGATGTACACGTAATACTTCTCCGGGTCGTAGCGCTTCTGGTAACCGAACACGCCTACGCTGCGAATGCGCCCCTCCTGGTTCATCCTGTCGAAAGATCAATGCATGAACGGATAATTCTTGATATGTGTGTCTCAGTGAATGATATCAACTGCATTCCAAATATCCCAAAATGATCCAAGCCCTAAATTCGACATGGTAAACAATAAAGATTTCAGAAATTTCCTTAGCACTATGTGCTCATCAATCCATTTCTTGGATTGCAGAAATGTTGTATGACTACAGGTGAGTTCTGTAATTGTGCCAGTTAAAACTAGCTATGGAATGCAATTGGTATATGGATTTTATTGCACCTAGTACAGTAGCAATGGTGCAAGGTAAGGATGCCACTGCGGTTTGCAAATCTCTTTGCCCACAACTTACGTGTAAGTGCGCGGAATAAAGCTGAGCAATTCTCCGTCATTGTGGTCGCCGGTAAAGCGAAGCTGAGCGAGGTTGTGCAAGAAGAAGTTGAACTGCGTGAACCACGACTTCAGCGAGCTCTCGATCATTCGCGTGAAGGTGGCAGCCGCCTCAGCGTTGGACCGGCCGGGCATCAGCGCTTTCTGCACGTAGAAGACGGCTGCCATGCTCACTCCGGGGATTCCCGCGCTCGCCATCTGTGTTGGGACAGAGAAACCGATAACGGCAAATTTGAGTTTATTTAGAAGTTGGGAACATTTGCAATACATTTTAAAACATTCAAGATGTTAAATGCTTTCAATATTATTCCACCGCACAGGAAATTGCAATTTGGCCTTCATATTAATAACTTTGAAGATCATAAACTAGCAATCAGTGCAAGAATTTGCCGACGCTATTCCGCAAATGCCATGGTCTTTTTTAGGACCAACAAATGGTTCCAACAGAGCAAAAGCGTTACCACCTTCAACAATTACAGTATGCAACTTTTATGCGAGTACAATAGTGCAATACGTACCTAGTGTATAATATGTAGCAAGCATTTTTAACCTGGCATTTACTCAGAGTAATAGATATTATTCTTGTTTGACGAAACGGCAGAAAATCACTCACCAAGCCGAAGAGGTTAAGCAGCAGGTTTCCATGCTTCCGAACAATGTTGAACGCCTGACAGCACAAGTCAACAAAGTGGTGGAACTTTGCCGTCGGTTTGTCACCTCCATTAATCACGTACGCCATGTCGGAGGTGAGCACGAATGGAGTTCGGTCCCTAAGATCAAATCAACTTGTTAGAACCATGTAGCGGAGGGTCCAGTAGGTGCATCGGATCATTCTAGTCAACACTTCAATGGAGATCTAACCTTTTCCCTGACACATTATTGTTTAATTACATGTTCATAAAGACTCAATAAGACGAGTATACTCTACAATGTCAAGGAAGTTGTTCAACCAGCAAAAGTTTAAAAAAGTTATGATCCTGGCTTACCGCTTAAAGTTCCCGAACATCTGAGCGTCTCCTAGGAACTTTCCAAAGTCGATGTGGAAGAGGTGCCCTGAAGTCTTGAGCATGATGTTATCGTTGTGTCGATCACAGATGCCGAGGATGTATGTAACTACGCTATATCCCGCGCAGGATGCTGGAAGATAGAGAGATTAAAATTGTCTTATAATATGACTCTTTGAAAGGGAAGATAATATAATGCTACATGCTTAAAAATTACAGAAAAATCAAGAAACAAAACATCCCTGGATTGCCTATATATTGTAAAACCGAACCTAACCATTTTATCCATCCCCACCTGTAAAGTTGTTGACTGCCCTCTCGTATTCAAACGCCGATGGATTATGTTTGGCAAGCCACTCGGCAATCGGGCGATCCTTGAACGATCCCGTCAGGCCGAGTTCGACCTGAATCTTGCGCAGAGTCTCAGCCTTGGTGACCATCTCGATCATGCCGCGCTTCACACCCGTAGGCACGCAAGCAAAGGTAACCATCTTGAGATCGAGGCCCTCTTTGAGCCAGAGTTTGTCCATGATACGCACCATCTGCAGCGTCAACATGTCTTGCTGCAGGTCATCACCAACCTGCAAGCATAAACATAACGCTGGTGGATGCTTGGAATTGGACACGTGCACACTAACACAAACTGCTTCTTTAGATCCTTTCAAGTGCATTAAATACTCCCTTTCTTTACTTCTTCCCATCTTTTTTGCCATTGGTAAAATAATATTATTATAGAGTTAATAATTAAACATAAAGCTTTCAATAACATAGGTGTTCTTAAGCCAACTTTCATCCAATTGAGTGAATTGGCTACAAATCTTGTGACTGGTGAGCAGAAAAATGAGGGCAAAAATGTAAAAGATGATGTGCATTAAGTTTGCCAGAACCACCAGTGCAACTACCTATTTAATATTTTTATTTTTTATTTTATTTTTATTCCACAATTGATTACAAGTATGTAATATTAGGAAGGTCATAACAATATTCACATCTAGAATATTTACAATAAAGACCATAAAAACATTTTTACATAATATTAAAACTTGTGATTCAAGAAAGCATCGGTTGAATAAAAACAATTTACTAAAAGATAA
>LVVV01431809.1:0-10759 GCA_001676325.1 Amphinemura sulcicollis
ATAAAATTCCTTCGCTTAAGGCGTTCTATCAATTTAGTGTAGCCATAAAGGCTGTCAAACTAGGCTCGGAAGGTATTTATTTTCAGAGCAGAGGTCAACCCCTTGGTGCACCACCGACCACATCGCTAAGCTGCTCACGTTTTTGGGCCCCGGGAGGGATGGTTGGTGTCGAGGGTGGAGGGGGAGGTGTAAGAACGCCGTGGTCGTCGTCGGATACAAGTCCGTGGCCCACGGAGCAAAGGGTGCAGCCTCCAGCGCCCACCGCCGAGGCGAGGGTGTCGCCGTCGTGGATAGAATCACTTCGCTCGCGATCCAATCTCAGCGCGCCCATCTTAATCCTCTTTTGTGGTCAGCTCGAGAGAATTTTGGGTGGAAATCTCCGATATTATCTCCGTATTGTGCCCGGATATCGTCGCGCTTGGATGATAGTTTTATACACTCGAACGCCCTCGTTGGATAGAAATCGCTCGTTGAACTACTCGATGAAAATTGAGTAGAAATGTTCTTCTTGTGTACGTTGCCACAGAGTGGGAGATTGAAAGATGGCCGGCATGCGGGCATTTAGCGTTTCGATACTCGTTTAACTCTAATACAGGTTCCTTTGATGGCGACCTGCCTTCTAACTCCAAAGGACATATCGCAATCACCAGCGTGTTTGCTGACCAAACCAGGTGGACAAAGCTGTCTGATTCGTTCAAATACCGAGCACACGTTGTAATCGGACGGGTATCGCACCTTCCTCTAGAATCCAGGACCTGTGTTCTCACTTCTCAACCGTCCCGTCCCGTGTTCGCGCCGCCGTCTTTCATCCGACGAGTTGTGTTGTTTGATTTCCTAATGACCTCGACGAAGACTGACGCGCGGATTTTCTCTCTCCCAATTCAAAATTCCTTTTTATCTCCTCTCTGGAATGGCTACTTTATAGTGTTTCGTGGTAAAAGGAAGAAGAGCTGTAGAAGTCTTCTCAAAGAACAAAATGAGTTGGACGCGTCAAAGTCTATACAGGCTTGATAGTTACGTGCCAGTAGCAAAACACACAGAGGCATTCCATTCCACGGGCGCCGAGCGCTCGGGGAAATTTCTGCGATATTAGCCTCGTGTTGAGCACCCATGGAGGTAAATCGGCGCCTGTGCGCTGCTCGCAGTTTCGCCTTGACCCCACGATGCTGGCAATCGCTCTTCGGACGAGAGCTTCACGCCCCTTTGACCCGTCGGATTTCATTGATGAAGACGTTCATCGTCGCCTATGATGTTTTATTATAGGCAGGATTTTTTGAAGTTCACAGGCTGTATGCCTTTCTTCTTCCCGCGTTCCCGTCGCTTAAATTTATTTGGAAGCATCTGCGCATCTTTTAGTAAGTTCATGTTTCGTTAATAAGATTCTCAAGTATGTTCGGCTTTAGATGATAATGCAACGTGATGTTTGCTGATGCAATTACAAGGTTCGTTTATTATTAACAAACATATTGCATGTAGTATACTAATTCTTAATATGATACATCAGAGTAGATAATATCTGAGACGTTCGTCGCGCGATGAAACTGGATAAGTGCCATTTACAAAACTAAAACTTGGAATAGACGAGCGAGACGACTGAAAAACTTTCCTCCTACAGACCGGAACTTCTCATATTTCCATTTATACATGCATTATATCTAGTTGCTTGCTCGTGTGCGCTGTACCAATTCCGCGCCAAAGTCGCTGATCTTGTTCCTTCTTACCAGCGAACTCGCTCGCAATAAAGAAACTGTATACGGAATAACGAGCTGCTGTATGCCCTGCCAGCCAATGGCGAAATGCAATTAAATACTTTTCTGGTTTTCTTTGAAATTGGGTTAACGAGCATTTAGGGAGGTTGATGCCGGTTAGCGGTGTATTTCTCGAGTTCAACTGCTCGCTCGCGCGACTCGGTTTTCCGCATGGTCTCGAAGGGCAACGCTCGGAACCACCCCACCATATCTCGGTCCCAGTCCCGGTCCCGGTCCCGAACCCCCGTCTCGCTCGGCAAACCTCATGGGGCGAACCTCCATGCTCCATTACTTGAGAATCTTCGCCTCGTTATGAAATATCGAAGCGTGCTACGTGCGGTTCAACTCTGCTAAACCGTTATTTAGTTGACTTGGTAATTGATGTCAGTTTCGTTTGTTATCGCTAGCCCATGTTCCTTCTGCATTATTAACCAGCCATCATGCGGTTGCCGAGAAGGTATTTCAAATATTCTTTGCCCGCGATGCGGTGGTCCCCCTAAGCTAGTACTATGCACAGGTTGAGCTTAGAACTAAATCTAGTAAATCTTCTATGCGTTTTCGATCCAACCTCTCACATACTGGTTACATGATATCTCTTTAAAAAGTTTTTGCCCTGCCGTTTATGGGGTGCCTTTCAGATTTGTGTTTAGATTTTCTCGTTTCATCGCCAACTTTGTGCTGAAATAAATCCGCACAACTGAACTGGAATGCGGCTTAGACTTTGGACTCAGCGACGATCAACAACTTTTATCAAGAAGCTAACTTCCTGTGAATTAGAGAGAACTATTTTAAAACGAATGATTCTTTCGCCGGGCAGTGAATGAATCTTTATCGAAGTGTGTAATCGCTTCTATTTGTTCTCGTTGCACATTTCGCGTGGTCTCAGCCTCCCAGCAATCAGTCACCGGTCCAACTCCTAAACGTCTGTTCGTTATTTGCTCGCGTCTGGTCGCAACTCGAGGCAGCGAAATAAATGTGAACGCTAACCGCGTCTGATATGATCGTGATTAACGATGGTAGGATTCACGCCGGGCGCAAATAGGCCATTATCAGAAACAAATTGGAACGGATTAGAAACAAAATGGAGAATCGCAGAGAGAAAAGTCATACTAATCGACCATGGCGCCGTCTCTCTGTCTTTAATTGGCGGGCGGATTCTGAATTGTGTTGTCGTCTTGTATTTTCTGAAGTGGGCTAACCTGTTTGATATTCGCATGGCAAAGTGCGTGTGAGAAGGTGCGAGATTTTATCCGGCTCCAGCACTAGGGTGATCTCCGCTGCCGGCGATGGCTGGTTTGAGTGGGGTGGGGATATTTTGGCTTCGAGCAAAGAGATGCGAGATCGATATATACTCCACCGCGAGGACGCGGTCTAAATGCAGCCCGCTTTCGGGCGCGCCGTCCAGAAATTTCAATAAACCCGATTTCGGCTTGGGAAAATATATTCCGGGGCATACGAAATTTTTTTTTTGCAAATCTGTTAGTTTTCATTGGTTTCATACTCCGTAAATAGACGCATTTTGCCAAGTGAAAAGAAATTGAATTGTCTTTTGTTCGGCAAGAAAGCTTTGAAATCCATTGAAATATGAACTGGAATTTACTCGTATCGGGCCTAATTATTTTACAGTAAATTTCCATTATAACGGAAGACATTTCAACTTAGCAAACTGTCATTCGTACCTAGGGCGTATTAGACAAACACATTTTCAGTTGCTCATTTTATCAACCATGCTAAAGTTTTGGAACAAGCTCTTGTTTCTCCTGCTACACATTATTATTATTACATAATGGGTTATATTTGTTACATAAAATGCGGTTCAAGCGTCGTATTCCTCTTTCCCCGGCTAAAAGAGACCAGCTTGTATATCGTGTGTCCCTGCTGCATTCACACTAGCCATTCCACGTCAGCAGCAACATCTTGCATTTATCCATTCATTGCTTGCGACACGTGACGTTTATGTTCGAATGTATCAAACGTGGCTGTCAGCGTTTCAATTATTGCCAGAGAATAGTCGCTCTGACACGAAAAGGGGGGCAACAAAGGCGTACTAATTCACCCTTTTTGTGAAACTCGAGCACATTCGTCCAAAGCCAACTTCACTACAGTATACCTACACATGTCCATGTGCGATTATTAGCCCCGGTTTCTGGTTTGTGCCGTTTGGCAAAATCACCAGCCTAGGGTGCACATAGCGACGCTTCCATTTTACCCGCCTGGAGAGCGTGACCGAACACCGCCGTGCCAAATGCTCGCCGGTTTTGCTCTTTTTTACCACTCGCTGTAGTATATTTTACAGAAACTCCCGTGAAGTAAGTACTAAGCTTTCTTGTTGTACTCGTAAAGCCCGAAAGAGCCGGTCTTTGCTCCAGCGGTGCACGCTGCACGGAGCTGATTGCTCGATAGGCGGAAGAATGCGCTAGTCGATGGGAAAGCTAGTCGATCGTGAAATGCACGGACAGGCGATTGTGCAGGGACTCTGAGCTGTCCTGCGCTGCCTGCGCTGCCTGCGCTGGGCCTTCGGCTTGCCGTGGACCCACGACATGCTAACGGCCATCACGGGGTACGGGCCAATCGAAAGCACTCAGCTCATCTGGGAGAGAGTCGTACAAATGGTGGTAATTAGTCACCGTAAGGTACAGTTTCTATGGTTACCCTCGGCGAAGTTGAGTTGAAGATGACAGAAATTTACATGAAACTTTTAACTCTTTTTCACTTTTGGAATATGCGAGTTATGATATTGTTCTCGCGAGTTTGATATTCTTTGCGCCGCTGACTGCACATCCCCGAGTCACTTATCAGAATGAAACTGTCGTTTCTCAAGTCGTAACTTTGTTTGAAAATTAAAAATTGCTGTTTGCAAGAAATGAACAAGAAGTAGTCGAAACTTCATCATTCCACGTCAGCCGCGAGACAAGAAGGCCGGGCCCGAGATCAATTGTCGAGAACAAAGTTAATATCACTATCGCGACTCTAGAGGGATTCTTTGTTTCAAAAATAAGAAAAAGGAAAAAATAGAGTGCAGTAAAGAAGTGGAAATTGCGCCATTATTACCCCTTCGTGTGTGGAAAAAAGCGGAGCATATACGAAGAATATTCTATTGACATTTTGTGTGAACAAGCGCGACCCAGAACTTACTTACTGTGGTACTTGTTTGTTTGCTTACGTGGGATAATCAAGAAAACTTTGGAGCTCATGGCGTAGCACGCTTGCTGCAAAGTCACGTCTTTGCATGCCGCATGTCGAAAGCAATATCCTTGTATGACTACACCTCGTCCGCTTGTCGCGTTCCTGTATGTACACCTGCGAGTTACGCCACACCTTCGTGTAATTCAACATTGCGACGCAAACGCTGCGGCTTGTTTGCTAGCGATGTCAAACGAGCGGACAGGGCTAAGATAATTTAGACTGGCAGAAACATTTTCTGCGTTACTTGTTTTAATCGATGATAATTGCCAATATTCCTCAAAATTTCTTCGAACCCTTTTCTCTTTCGCTTTTAACAAGAAGAATACATGTTCCTGGTCAGCTCTCGACGGCGTGCAAATGATTGTTCTAGAACAGTTTGCAATTTTGGAAATAGAAACTCTTGGCCTTTAACGGCACTGAACATGTGCATCAAGTATTTTTTCCATACTTGCTATTCTCGGGAATAATGATCAATTATGCCCATACACACTTTCATGACGTTATCTCTAGTTTGCAGCACCAGCTCAAAACTTACTGAAAGAACGTGTACTTAAAGAACACAGCTTAGTGACCCAGAAACTTTCTTTGTCTGAAAATCACACACGAAATCGAGCCGAAATTTAAGGAAGATATCTATTGACATTGCTTTTTGATACTTCAGATATGCGTAGCAAATCGTATATGGGAGAGTCCTCCAAGACTAGTTAGATCCGTGGACTTGAAACCATATTCAGCGGCTCCATTATAAGCCCGGTGTTCGCAATGGCATTCAGCGTCATGGTAAATCCAGCGCACCTGGTTTTCTTGGGGGATCCGGCACCTCCATCTCGTCCAGCAACGCTCGCCTCGCGTCGCTGCCAGTGCGGGCGAGAGTCGATGTGATTGAATCCCTAGACAAATTGGTTATTCCAGATAAGTTAGAGGTCGATTGATTTTCGCCGGGCGCGAAGGAGATGGCTTGAATTGAGGCTCTCACGTAAGTAACTCTTGCGGCTGGATAGCCGGGCCGCAAGTGTTCCATTTCGTTCAGTTACGTCTTCTCGGCCGCGAATGGCAATTGCCTCAACTCAGCTGGGAAATTATCGAAAATGTTTGAGTTAGTCCACTTCATTGGCGAGTGATGGCGTCAAACAAGTGTTTTCAATCGATAACAGATTTCCCGACGAAAGAAAACAATATCGATTACCGCGTCGACTTCGCTCGGCCCCCCCGTGTGGCTTTCCGCCGTTTTCCGTTTTCCGATTTGCGCGCTGCTTGTTTTTCTTGGCTCACTGTAGTGCCATCGATTTCCAGTAATATCTTCCTTCTTCGGTGCTTTGATCCCCATCATTTTACTCCTCGTTTATAAGAGGCAGGAATGGACGAACCCTTCTTTGGTTAGAGAAATAAAATAATAATAAAATACTTGAGTATTTTACGTCGAAACTTAAAAGAACAGTGGCAAAAGGAAGGCTCCGTGTAATTAAAAAAGTTTGATTGTAAAATTTTATCGCCGGCAAAACATTGGTTCTTCTTGAATCAGTAAAAGTTTGGACTTTTATTTCTTTAATTTCATTGCATCGGATAGCAGATGCTGATGCCTCGCGTGACTGTTGGGAGCAGCTTTTCTGAAAAGGTCGCCGAGCACCGGAAAGCTTTGTCGGGTTAACTGATCGGTAAATCGAATCCTGTCGGGTTATTTCGTCTTCTTCCTCTCCATATAACCATGCACTGAAAAATGAATCTTGGCATCACCAGGTTTATACGCTTAAAACGACATTGCTCAATATTACTTGAAACGAGAGGGAATTTGAGACGCTCAATATAAAATAATGAGATTAAAAACGCACACTATCACTCGAAACGCTCTTTGTCAGCGTTGTAAACTTAGACCGCACGCATATTGCGCGTCTGGCGTGAGCCTGCTGCCTGCCAACTCCGGTGTCAGTGATCTTGGATTGCACTTAAAGGCAACTGTATCTGTCACAGACGCCGACGCCGACGCCGACGCTCGTGGGAGCTTCTGTTACGCGCAGGGATGTCAAACCTTTTCGTTGACTCTGTCGCAGCCCGAGTCCTCTGCAGCCCACCGCTTTATACGCATGACAGTTTTAATTCGCGACAGTTTCATTTCGGAATCGCATCACGCTCCGTGACTCGTGTTGAAACATTTTGACAATTAAATCAACCTCGTTTATGAGACGAATCACAGTGGAAATGATCTCATTTTGTTAGCATCGAGTGTGGGAAATGCCATGTGAAAATGTTAGCTTACTCGCGCCTATGTAGGTACCCCTGCTTTTTGTATTTCATTACTGTAAACGGATCTCGGCTTTCAATACGTAAGTGAAAAAAAACCGTCCGGGTCGAGAATATATATCTGGCGACGTCGTTGTCGACTGGAGTCAGGACACAACCTTGCAGTCGGGACTCGGGATCCAATGGGAACAGGGAACAGGAACGGAACTCTGAGAACGGTGCACGTCGAGCAATAAAAAGTCGGCCAAATTGGTACGGGTGTTCGTCAGGTTTCGCATGTTTGACAGCTCTCCGCGCCGACGAAGACTTCATGGAGGCAGTTTCCAAGGCTGGGATCTCTTTCTCGGGCGGCCCCTTCGTCTTTTCTTGTCGCCTGTTTCTCTATGCGAAGCCACGCTACAGCTATTGCTACAGAATAGAGCTGCTTGGCACGAGATCAGCTTTTTTATGCTTGCGCCACATCCTTTAGTGGCACCTCCACCGCATATTCATCACGGAGTTTTGAAGCTTAAAGCTTATTTACTGGCATAATAGATCGTTTTGAGTGCTGTTAGCGCGAGCTTGCTAATTTCTCTCGGTTTTTTGCATACCTTAGTGCTTTCCCTCCGATGAGGTTTGGCACCTCTACACGGTCCGACTCAATTTCCCGTAACATCTTATATTTATGAGCTGAATCTAATTTTTGTCGTTTTCAGAAGTTTTCCCGTTTAATTTAATACGTTTTGCCAAACCGTCATACTTCCATTTAGCCGGTCGCGTTGCGTTGCGTGGCGTTGCGTTGCGTTGCGTTGCGTTGCGTTGCGTCTGCAGACGATGAATGAATAATTAATGCTAGAGTTCGAAGTTGTAAAATTCTGTTTCTATACTCACTTTAAAGTTGGAACTTTCTAGATAATTGTAATTAGTGTTTAGTACGTGCAGAGTACTAATTAGCAATTAGGCTTACGCGCTGACGTCATATCAGGATGAGTATTCCTAGAACATGGATTGTTGGGCGTTATTTGGGTGGGAGTATTTTGATACCAAAATCATCTAACCACCACTCGACCGCACCTTCTCTGGAATTGTAACCTTCAGCTTTGCGTCAAGTTGCAACAAACTCCTTGTTGATTCTGTAATCGAGCTGAATATTGCAACAATCATGTGTGTTTATCTACTGTATACACTGCCAATTAAATATTTATTAGCGTGATGGGCCCGACACATAACTGATGGCGCATGCATTATTGTGTGAGCAGGCGCGTTGTGGTTGGCTCCGCGGTACGAGGGCTTGCAGACAGCGGAGGGTGAATCGTGGTGCAGACCATGATGCCAGGACCGGCCATGGCTCCAGATGCCCACCTGTATAAGACGTGTGATCAGTCAGTAATTCTAACTCCAGGGGGGTGGGAGGGGGGAGAGTCTGGCCTCTGTCATCTGTCGCTCGTCTTCCACTTTCTCTCATCTGTCTCCAGGACTTACTGACGCCTCGTTGAACCTTTTCTTGCGCCCGTCCTCAATAAATTTCGGCTTTTTTTGCGTTCACTTCTGTAAAATGAAGATTTAGAGCGAACGGTTTCTGCCTCTGCGTCCGTTTGGCGAGCAAAGCTGATGTGTGATGAGTTACGTGGATGTTGCGGCCTGTAAATAAAAAAGTTAGCTTGATTGAGATTCCAACCTAGAGAGCGTATTCCCAATTAGTTTCTGTCCTCCAATGTAACGGAATAGGTATTCATGTGTGTCCGATGGGTTATTTTTTTTAACTGTGCAGTTGGCGCAACCAGAAAGTCCGATGTATATCTTTGTAATTACACACGTGCAATTATCCTGTTTTCAGGACGAGCTTCTTTTAATACGACCGATTTAAAATGTTACTAGTTTCATGTTTAATTAGCTTAACGGTTGATTATAACATCCGTTGCTGTGCGTTCAATCCTAACGAGATTGCTTGCCAGTATAGGTAGATTCAAATAAACAAAGCAGTAGGTACACACGTAGAAATAGGTAGTGCAAGCGTGGGCACAGTTCTATGATTTCGTGTCATGGAAGGCAAACATAGACACCTGGTGTACGTATTCCCACCGCTTGGCCTGGCTCGCACCGGATTTTTATTTTGCGCCAAATGATGGCAATGGAATATCGAGCCCAGCATCCCCATGGTTCACCCCCATGAGTGTTCATACCACCGGGTTAAGTCGACCATACCAGCCTCCATAGCTGGAGACACCGACGCCGACGTCCGAGAAAGACGCTTAGGGCGTCGCCGTCGGGCGTCTCAACCATAAGCAGTAACTTCCAAGTTTCAAGATGTCATAAACATTATTCGCTACACAGTTTTTTCACGTCATATATAATTTATTGCGTCAAAATCGTTTGTTATATTGCGCGCACTCGAGGTGATCTGAAAATGAAAACGGCGAAAGCCCGGGCAAACTTTCTGCGCATACAAACACACAAACAAACATCGAAGGAGTTCGTACGCCTTTTCTGTTGGCAACAAATTCGAAAAGGGATTCCCCGATTTCTATGGGCGGTATGTGTGATTCTTTCTTCGGCTCTAATTTATGTGATAAGTTTCTGTGATAAATTTCTTGCTCGGCGTGTCACGGCGTTCGGACGCTACTGAGTCCCCGACTTCTCCGCCACGCTGCGCTGATGCTGGGATTGATCTGAAGGACACGTCGATGTGGGCGTGCCCCGTACTACTTCCCGATGGCCGAGTTAAATTGTGTTTGTTCTTAAGTCTTCAATGGAACTCTGAAGATGATAATGATATTCGCACAGTTACAAGTTTACAAGTTTTAAAATTGTTTGCCAGCGAAGCGTTGGTCCCATTCATCGTAAAAGGCAAGCTAGGTACTACAAATGCAAATTATTCTCGAGGCGTTGCCGTAGGTCTTCTATATTTTCCTCGAAGATCAATAGGCTGCTTGCAGCGTGGCACCCTACACAATATCGTGTCATCGTAGTGTTGGTAGCGAGTCAACATTCTCATTGTGCGAATTTCGATAACTATTGCCTTCTCACTGGCGCTAAATTATTTCGTTCCTAGGAGGTCAGGATGTTTTAAACAAGCTCTTATCTAGATTAGAAACGTGGTGGAAATCTTAGCATTTCGCGCAAAGTTTGATCTTCTAACTAGTTTTGAAAATGTTCGCCGTCTTGGCGTGACAATGTCTTACGACCGGGGACAGTTTCCAGATAAGCTTTTATAACATTGTGTTTTTTGGCCTTGTTATTAGGTACATTTACATTGCGCTACTCGCATTTGCAACTAGCTGTTTCGGGATTATGTAGGTACTATTTACTTCCATGGTGGCAATCTGCGACGGGTTTTTTGTTCCTCTCCTGTACTTGCCAGCAATTTCAGCGAATCTCTAGTAGTTCTTCAATGGGTCACATTATAAATTGAGTCTACGTGGAGAAAGTCGTAAAAACCGGTAACAATCAATGAGGATAGAAACCGCCACTCTATAAAATAGTATATTTCATGTCTCTTCTCGCTTCATCTGCCATAAACTCACTGTTATATAAATTAAACATGTTATTTTAAATTATAAACACCGTGCATGATTCCGTTAATATATCATCGTTCTAAAATTCAATTA
>LVVV01431810.1:0-10760 GCA_001676325.1 Amphinemura sulcicollis
CCCCCCCCCCCCCCCCACCTTCCTGTATCCGGATCCGCCCCTGGTCGAGACCTGCCCTTGACTGAGACTACACATAATATGAGACAAATACTACTCAATCTAAAGATAGGCTGAATCATTCTTTACAAGCCTGATAATAATCATTTTAATAATTGTCAAGTAAAACTATTCCATCAAGGCATTTATGAATCATTTCTACGCTTTTAACGCAGGAAGTCTTAATATAAATGCTTATTAAACATTTTTATCAATAAATTTAAATTCGTATGTACAAAAAAAAGGTTTCAATTCCAGACATGAAATTTTCAGTCTTACTCACAAGGCTGTTTAAAGTGGCCTTATTTTTAACCTATAGCATCTAGTTTGCTCAAAGTGATTACGTAACTGAATTCTGGCAGCCAGTTAGCAAAGTGTTCATGGTGAGGTACCTAACTCCTGTTGAAACAGATTACTACGCATGAAAACAGTTACATCTTCTTACCTGCGACGTAGTAATGACTTGACACAACACACAACAGCAGAACGAACATCCCAGAAAAATAAATCGAGAGCTCAGCGACTGATTGAACAAAATTCACAGCAACGAAATTCCTGTTATCCTTACTTACTTCCAATGGTCATTTTATGTAATAGGATATAATTCATTCAGGCAACCACTACTATATTACATAAGAAGATATTACACTTATGCCTTATCTTATCACTCTCTGCTTCTTGGCCTTTTGAGGAAAATTGTCACTTGGTTTGCACCGACCATTGAGACCAAGATCATTCGAACTTGAGTAGTTAAACCACAGAGCCAGCTTCATCATCATCTAGTCTAGCTCCAACTAGTAACGGTTATAATTGTTCTCTAAACTCTGTTGAGATCGAGGGTTAGAGAATAATAATTGGAGCGTTGCAAAGATTTTTACTTTGTTTTCGTATTATTGTCTACGTGACTCCTAACTGAATTCCTTTTGCTTGGAGAGACACTCTAAAGAGCAACTAGCAAGTAGCCAACAAGGTAATGCTTGTTGATCACTGATCTGAAGCTCTCAATGCACGTCGACGTCCTTGGTGCAACTGCAATGCAGACTGCACACCTTATTAGGCGAACACTGGTGATATTGAGACCAATGATGGGAGATCTGTCTTTTGTTGTGTGAGAGGTAGAGGAAGAAATGTGCAGGTATGCATTTTTCAAATAGCTCACTACTCCATCATTATCGATACTGTTTGGTTGAGACAACAGAATATCTTTACTTTTAAAGTGATACAGTACAACGGTTAATAAAATACAGACATTTTTACGATAAAGTATAATTAAGAAGGCTTTAGTAGTGATATGCCCTCTGGCTAGTAGAAACAATTGAAAGCTTTAGCTTGAACAATAAATGTTTAGCAATCAAGCAGCAGAAATAATTGACCATCTTAAAGTTATGGTGTAGACTGGCTAGCAAAGGCCAAAAGTAAGTACACATTGTAACATTATTACAGCTCTGCTTATTAGAATAAAACAGCAATATCATATTTTCAGAGAAAAGGGCCATCAGGTGAATATGACCGCGTTGAAATGTCTCCTTGCTTCCATTAACAAAAAACATTGAATCACAACAGTCTTAAATTTTCATACATTTTGCTAACACCCAATCAACACGACGTAATACTAAGTACAGGTGATTTTAAGAATCCATTCGTATCACCCGATAGTTCGAGAATAGGCAATGTAGCACATTCAGTGGGATCATTTACTTTCGCATATAGGTAGTAGAAACATCTGCTTTATCATTAAACCTAAAATAATTTATAAAATAATTAAAATTCATTAAACTACTGTAGTTAAAAAAATAACAATGATATTGAATATAATATTAATAATAAATAGACACTTACAAAGATATACACTAGCAACGCCATCCGATACGAGATGACATAAATCGAATTGTAGTATCAACACAGCATGCAAGACAACAACCATGCATGAGTACACATGAGTACTCAGGAGTAATCAGGAGTAATCAGGAGTCGGAACTAACCGCGATACTGTAGCACCGCACTGAATCAAATCGTTTAATGGGCTCCCACTAGCTCATCCCTCTCGCCAACAGCATTCTTCCTTGTGAGAATACTCTTCAGATTAGCAACCTCAGACGCCAATCTCGCCAACTCCGACTTGAGCTGTGCGTCATCCTGCGGACATTCGTCGGCAGCATCCGTTGGCGACCCAGGATGACGTACATGCGACACCAACTGGTTACTCTGTGCGCTGCTCCACTCGATACCTTCTGAGATCCCCGAATCACGCTCGTCGCTGCTTCCTTCCGCGTCCCATGGAGGGCTCGCTCGAGGACATGCAGGCTCTTGCTTTATGTTCTGCAGTGAGAGTAGAGCAGAAGCTGCGTCCTTATCCCCTAACAGTGTCTTGTGACGTAGCTTGTGTGGCAAGTTATTGTTGGCAGATGACGCGGTAGCGGTGTTACCAGCGGCGTTGTTTGTTCCTTGGACAGAGGCGTCGTCTCCGCTGCCACTGGACAGCTCGTATGGGGATGGCGCGCGACTTCGACTGCGGCTCAGGTTCAGGGCGTTGTTGTTGGCAGATGCTTCGAAGGGAGGCACATGCAATGCAGACATGCCGTACTGATATGCGTAAGCTTCCGGCTCTGGGTAGCCGTTGTTATCTAACTGCGCATGGAAATGGTGGGGCGAGGCAGTGTGCAGGCCGTTGACGATCGGTTGATGGATCACCGATGTAGGAACGGGGCTCGGGGAGTCCGGGTACATGTGAGTAGACGATTGGGATGAACCACCGGACAATTTCGGACGTTTGGTGATGCTCAATACTTGTTCACTGGTCGGTAAAGTTGCCATAACTTGTTCAACGCTGACTACGCTTTCGCCGTTGATACCGAATTTGTCTTTGATCGCTGCTAGTTGTGCTTTGAGGACGTGATTCTCTTTGCTCAGCTCTACGACGCGAGTCTCCAGAATCATGTCGTTGAACCGACGCTTTTCACGGGAACGTTTAGCTGCTTCGTTGTTACGTCGTCGGCGATCCCAGTAACTCTCGTCTTTCTTGTTGTCGGGAATGAATTCACGCTGTTTCCGCTGCGAGAACAACTCCTTGCGTTTCAGATGACCAGCCAGATCGAATCCTGGAGGATAGTTTTCAGGATCAGGAGATCCAGGTCTTGACATGTCCATCATGAGGCCGTCAGGGCCGCAGTATCCTTGTCCATCGGTCTCCCGTTGATGTCCGCCCAAGCTGCTGTTGCTGCTACTGCTGTGGCTGACAGGCATGGCCGAGCTGTTGACGCACGCCAGCTCGCCGTTGACGGGCGATCCACTTTGCCGCGAGACGAATTCGGCCACCATCATTCGGTGACGTAGTGCGTCTGGAACAGAAGATAGAACATCTCGGTAAGTATTTGTGCGGAATGGTCAGGGGGGGGGGGCAATTCACAAATTGCATTTTCAATAAACTGCAATCTGGGGATATTCAGGCGCGAAAACTAACTCTAGCTAGAGTCTAGACCCTTTCATTTGCACTCATTTTGAGGCTAACACTTTTGGTCAACCATTTCAATGTGTTCTATTTCATCTGCTATCATACTTCTAACCCTAATATGAGCTAAAATTGAATACCCTATTGATACATGGACTTCCATCAAAGGCTACTCCTAGCACACATCTTCGCAGATTGCTATATCTTATAATCTGGATGCCTATTCTGTAGTTCCACGAATTCCGTCGGTTCGAGCCAGCATCCCCAGCGCCTGTCTCTGCAGGCATCGCGGCCAATAAGAAGATTCAAAATACTAGGTGTTTATTGGCCACTTGCTGCTCAAATAGAATTCCTTGAATCTACGCACAGAGACCGGGCGCATTGGATTATAGGAAAATTCGGAGAAAATACAAAGCGCTTCGATATTGATAACGAATCGGTTTCATTTCAATATTCCAAAGATGTAGAACAACGCATTCAGATTGAGTCCTCCCTCGTCACCCCCACCCATTCTCAATGAAGTAGGCAAGATATTTGCAAGATCCTGGCAGACAATTTTAGTATTTCGGGATGAACTGATAATCCGTCAAGAGGCGTTATTGAGAACTGAATTCACGAGAATTTCATTTATAGGTAGCAGTGTAAATAACTGAAAGAGATCTAAATGTCACCATGATAATGGTATCGCCATCTGAGATCGTCATCCCGACTAGCGTGCTTATTGGCTTCCTGAAGACTGATTGGAACGAAAGCAGCTGGGTCCAGCGTAACAATCATCTTCTAGATTCCTGGTTCTTGCAAGGCGTGAAAAATATCAATAGTGATCTGCGATGGTAAAATTGATTTTGATTGTTTCCACGTGCAAAAACTGGAAGCATGTTTTTGAGACTGTTTACCAGATGAGCACAAAGAAAGCTTTTCTGTAATGTAGAAGTTTTTATTGTAGTTCAATTATTTGCCTACTATGAGTATTTAGTTATTTCAAATTACAGTCGCCTTTTGGGCGCATTCCGGGCCCGGAGTTCGGTAGCCAAGGGGGGCGAGGGGGCAGGTGCGCTAAAGTCAAATGAAATAAATCCAAAAAAGTAAAACAATCTTCAAGCACAATTTTCGCGAGCTTATTTGAAGATACATTTTCAAATGACGAAACTGACTAATAAATTCACACGTGCATAGGACATAAAATTATTAAAATAAATTATAAAATCAAATCGAGTTTGGATATCAAACTTGTTGAAATATGGCTCAACGTTGCGTCATGCATTATCATGGCCAGAGTTAATGACCAGAGGAGTGCGACAGCCGACTACATCAAATATTTAACATTGGTCCATTTTGATCAACACATGGGTATCATCTCTTTGTTCGAAACATTCGCAATGATTCGCAAACGAGAGAGCACGAGAGGAAATTTCTGTGACGTTTATAATTGCCCCAGGGATTCACGAGTATCCCCTAGTAAAAAAAAAAGATATATATATATGTAAGTATATCTGTGAGCAATTTTGTGATTCAGTGTTAGGCTTCGGAGATCCAGAGCTATGTATCATCTCCTCCGCACCATGACCTGTCGAAATGACCCTCCAGGCGGGCACTGGCATGATTACGCAATCGTGCCGGCACCGGCACCGGCACCGGCATCGGCACCGGCACCGAATGCACTAGCTCAACACAACACAGCGCAACACATGGTCGTGTTTCGTGTTCGTTCAAGACTCTAGTACCAAAGTCTGAGACGATTTAAACTGATCGGCCAAATTGAAACGACGCAATAACAACATCAAATCGATATCGATGCAAATAACTATTTGTGCAACAAGTTAAGAAATGTGATAAGGAAACCTGAGACGTCAAATAACAAACTATGGAAACGTAGAAAAATACCACATAATGACAAAACAAGCGTGGTCGTTTTTTTTTAGTTTTTTTTTTTTTAGAGGGACTCACCAAAAAAAGCTTTCGTTTCATCGGCCGGTGTCAATAGCTGCCGTCTCGATTCTCTCTGTTCTTCCTCCTCATCAAACTTAACAGTATGTTTAAAATTAAAACGCCTGTTATATAAGGAAGCCACGATGACGAGAGTGATGCGCACGGTTTTCGTAGGGACGTTGTTACCTCGACGAAGGTAAGTGATCAACTGACAGCCGGTCTTGAATCATTCCAACGCCAGTTCGACTAACCGTAGGCACTAGGCACTTTAGCTAGCACGTCACTTGCGCGCCGATCAGAGCCACACTCCACAAAGCACTAGCAGTCACCACAACAGCGCAGCGATTGAGGGGTGACGAAAACGTATAACACCCTAACTGAGTCACCAATCAGAAGCGTTGGGTCACCTTCAGCCTTACGTAACTATACGATAGTACTAGCTAACTCACTCGTTATGTAATCCAGCCAGGATACCGTTTTTCCCCCTTAGCTTCGAGTTCTATTTAATCTTGAGCCGAATTTTGCCGGACTTTTCCGAAGTATGCTGATGAGTCCGATGCGTTTTCTTATGCTGGCGCAATTTTAAAAGGTGAGTGAACCACTAGAGATGTGGACAAGAAAGAAAGCCTTATCTCTATTACGTCTTAAAATTAAAATGTAGTAGGTATAGGAGGAGTGACCTCCCTTAATGGCTCGCGCTTTAAGACGTTCGACTTTGGGTGCGTGGGACGGAGTCAAGCTATTTTAAATGCAGCGAAGTAACAATTTGCTCTCGAGAGCACTATTTATTGCAAATTTTGGTGGCAATTTTTTTCTATCGTTTTTGGAGCGTAGTTACTTTTAATATAGAGTTTCCGAACATGAAATATAAATGTGAACGCTTAGCCCTTTATCTTAATCAAAACATTGTAAAATAATTAAAACAATTACCCCTGGGCTATTCAGCCTTTAGGACCCAAAAAATAGCTTTCTTTCGCTTCAGACCTGAGCTTTCCTGAACATTGACCTTCTCTCGATCATTCTCGATGCAATGAAATTATCAAACGTTTTCTAGCAACACTCAGATCCGAAATCTTACGAAATTTAACGTGCACATTGCGATTTTATTAGGTAGTACTACCACCCAGTACATTCGCTTAGATAAGAAAACCACAAACACTTTATTATTATCGATTACACATTGGCATTCCGACCAACTACGCTGGTTTCGTAATATTGCGACTTTTATCTTCATATTCATCATAATTAAATTATGATTTCCCAATATGATGTGCATAATAATCAAGCACTTTTACATGCTGATAAAACGAGAAATGTCGATGAACCTCTGTTGTCAGTCAATCTCAATTATTACTTCACATGACGATGAGATTATAGATATAAACTAAAATAAACTGAAATAATGTGTAATAATTCTGAACAACATAGACCAGATAAAAGGAGCAATGGTTTAAAATCGTAACAACTTATAGTTCAACGGACAAAGGATGATCGATATTATAACTATTCTACAACTGAACCTTGGTAAACTAATTGTGATGCCAAACTTTCCGGTGTTAAAATGTTAGATCTGACCACGTTCAGAGCTAATCCACGTCTTACGATCAAGTATGTCCATTGCCCTTGGTCGGTGTGGTAAGTTATTATTATGTATGCGGTAACCTTTAAGACATTGCATCAGGACTCATGAGACAGGAAGTGTTTCCCATGGCCAACGCAAGAATAAGATCAACCGAACGCCCTTCGCGACAAAAATCGACGATTTTGGGCATATGTTTTAAGTATCGGACCGGAAGTGAAACTAGACTCTCGAGGATATCATCTCGTTGCTGTCGAGCATGAGATGCACGTAAATTTGTTTGTACCTATCCTTATTTTCCGACTAGCAACGATAGACTAGTATTTATTTAAAATATGTATAGGTGTTGTGTCAAAATTTAAATAGCGTTCTGTCGAGCAGGACATCAGCATAATGAGTCATACGATTATTACGGCTGTTCGTATACACGGTGAGAATCGGAGTTCGCACATTGTATATTTGTTTGTGTTTCAAGTGTAACAAAATAAGTGTGATAATCTAGAGGTTAGCGTCCTATTCACTACTTGAAGGTACCTAACAGTTTTCTAGACATTTATAGAGAATTTTCACTTGAAGATTACCCGTTTAAATGACCTACCACACAATCGTATTGGAAAGATTGGTAAAGTCGATCAAATTAACTCGTCATGCTTTACCTCCAGTGAAAATACTTCATAAAATGTCAAGTTTTATGTATTGCATTCGGACCAATGTCTTTTATATTTCCGAGTGACAATGGATTACATGTATATGAAATTATGATTTGATTGGTGATGCTTTTTATGAACTGAAAAAAGTGAAGTTATTCTCATTCTTGGTCCTCTTTAATCAGTTAATTATTCCAAGAATTGAGTTGGCAATAGTAGACATTGTAATCACCGAGAAAGATAACACCGGTGTTGCGCGTGTAGGTAACACTAACGGCATACCAGGGGGAGGGGGAGGGAATTATTTAAGTTCATTTTATAGATTGTGATGAGACAAAGAGTCTAGAGCTGCTGGCTGATTCAATTACTATCATTTGTGTTGCAAATTGAAATGTAGACGATGAAAGCGATATAGTTCAATATTTTGACTTAGAAATGGCAATATTTACTATATAATCTGATGCACTGTTCAATACTCTTATTTAGTCATAGTATTTAATTACAATATTATGGATTCATCGCTTAATCCCGACTGTCTTATTGAGTTCAAATATTGAACAAATATGGGACCCATAACACAGAACTTGTTTACGATTGCATGGAGTGCTGCCAAAATAAGAGCCTGTGCAAAGTATGCCAGAGTCTTTTTAAATTCTCCTTTCGGGACAACCGGGCCTAATTTGAAGTACCTTCCTATTTACAAGAGAGTATTTATTTCTACACAAATATTATCATGATCGGAGCCAAAAACCAAACCACGTTTCGGAAAAAAAAAGAATATTCCACAACTTTGAAATGAACTTGTCGCCGAACAAAGGACCCGAGCTATCTCTAATCATGATCAAGATTTACGTCATCATCGATATAAGTAAACAAACAATTACTGCATAACAAATTTTACGATTGTGACTTATTATCTTTGATTGATAACAATTAGATAAGAACCAGCCTAGACCAATGGCCTAGGCCACTATTTTAATCGCAACTCCATTGTTTATCTTTAAATTTATTTACATCTTCTGCAGGATCATTTAACTGAATTTTACTGCCCACTCACTTGCCAATTCATTTTTGCGAGTCTATATGGAACGTTGTTTTGGTTAATGCATTGTTATTCTATTTATGTCTTTAAGGCAATAGATTTCTTTTAAAACATCCACCAACGAGCACTCACCGATATAGAACTTTATTTAGTAAAACGATTTTCCTCTAATACCATCCAAGGATATGGCGTCGAAAGATGGCGCGAATATTTGCCATATTTCCAATAAATATGAAGATTGTCATCTGCACAACTGACAACTCGAGTGTGTAATCCATTTCAAAAATGGCAAACGGGAGTCCTGGGCTAACGAATTTGATTGTTACTTGATTTCCCATAAAACTTTGATGGTTTTTAGAGCCTGGTAAATGAAGCCGTGTGCCTGTATGATTTGCAGTGCACAAATTTCGTCGCTGCTTTCCGCGTAACACGTGTGGAATACAGCTACTTACAAGCAAGGAATTGAGATCCCTGACATATAGACCACATCATCATGTGATAAATGCTTAATGATAATATGGTGACACAAACAGAATTATTATCGACGATTTCGAAAGAAGTTCGTTGCAGAGTTGCGTCATATTGAATGTAAAAACGCATTAGTTACTTTTCGGAAAAAATCTTCACGCCACCCAGATTTAGCAGGCAATTTATTTGTGTGCATACGCAATTAATAATGAGGTAGTTTTTCTGGGTTACATACATCAGACCAAAGTATGATAAGATTTCACCAGTTTTATACCAAGGATCCAATAAGGGGCACATACCGTACACTCACACTCATACATTACTTGCCAAGCTTAGATTCCCGTAAATGATGCCGCTCTAGTGTTCTATGATCTTATCCCTATCGGAGAAGCAGAATGTGGGCTAGCCGACGTCCACGGGGGTATAAAAATAGTAATGAGCCCAACTTGCATGACTGCGTTCCTGTGCATTAATCAATCTCAAATAAAATGCGTTTACAATTTCAATCTGCCAATTAATTTCTAGCTTGTGAGGTGGTTGAACAATCGGTTTCCGTTCATTTATTTGCCAAAAGAATTGACGTCACTTTGGAGTGATGTGAAAGGACGTATGAAAGAGCCAAGTTCAACATCTACTTTTCTAAAATAAAAATAATATACTGCCGCTGTAATTTGATGAGAAAAAGTAAAGCAAAAAGAGAAATCAAATGCATTTGTTTGCCACGAAAAGGTAGCATAATTATTTCAAATGATAACAGAACAAAAATGTGTGATCCGTACCAGTAAGACCGGGTCACGATTGAAGACGAACGAATAGCTCTAGCTAGCTAGACATTCTCAAGAGCTCGTTCGAATTAGTAAAGAAATTCAGGTCTGGGGTGAAGCCAATGCGACAGAGGCAGTCTACGATTCGCGCACGTGTAAATGGGATAAATTACATTGGCACAATTTAGTTGTGTCTGCAATATTCCAGATTATTTTTATGTCAGCCTTCCTCTATTTTCAGTTCAATGCTTTTTGTCTCATTCCTCATTCCTCAATCCCCCCTCTCCCTCTCCCCCTCCGTACCCGTCTCATACCTATCCGATGCGTATTTGGTTTGGTAACGCCCGAATGCGAATTTTATTGTTGCCGGCATTTACCTAACAAGTGCACGCGAGATAAGTAGCTGCAGACGAAAAAGTCTCATAGAGTGTCTGATTCCGAACGGCAGTTGACATGGTTGAGTCTGTATTTGTCTTAGCCCGCTGGCCCACTTTTTGCAAATTGGGGTCATTGCGTCAGAGTTTAAACACATCGGGGCGGTTACTCTTCTGAAATATTCTACATATATCCATTACAGATTTGATACTCATGATCGCAATCTGTTATATTAGATAGCGAATCGCAAAATTAATACAAACATTGCTTCAAGTTGTACTGCTAAAGGTAAAGGAATTATATATATTTTCTTTTTAGGGCTGTCTTATTCTTATCCACTATGACGTGGTTAAAATTCAAGTTTAAGACCGATGAAAGTCATTGGCCTAAATAGCCGAGGAGTGTGAGCGATGGGTAAAGAAATGGTATGCCAATCCGAGCCATTCACTTCAAGCATAGGTATAGGATAGCA
>LVVV01431811.1:0-10760 GCA_001676325.1 Amphinemura sulcicollis
AGTGCTTTTTTTCTTCAGTAAGTGAAATTCAAGATTTCGCTTCGCTCGCTACGCTCATCAAAAATGAACGCCTGTTCAAGTTTATAGATTTTAAAAGTTTCTTTCAAACATTAGTGCAGGCGATCGGATCACTAAAACTTATTTTCCTAGGAAAATAAACAAAAACGATTTTTCTTGTCTAAACAATCTTCGTTTCTCAATTTCTCAGCCTACCATATCATCGTCGGAGCGACGCCTAGAGATGTAACAGAACTCGCAGATGGCGATCAGAACAGCGACAATCAGGCCGCAGAGCAATACGACAAACACCCCGCCGATGTTGTCGACCCCAAGAGCATTGGCCTTCGACTCCTTGCCCTTTTCTGTGCGGACGCAAGCATCACCAGCGTTCTTCCACCACTTGTTGTACAGAAGCTGGATTTCACCCTTTTCTTGGAGTTCGAGGATCACGAGAGAGAACTTATCTCTCCACGGTGAACCTGGAAAAATGTCGATATTACTCAAGTGTTTCGAAAGGAAAATGCATATTTTACTCGACAAACACATGGTAAGCCTCTGATTTTTTTTCAAGAGGTTGAATTTTTCTGATCACAAGACTGAGAGGGGATAGAGGGCTTAGCTCGACAAGATTTAAGAAACTTGTTTCTCTAACGTATCTCATTCCTATATAGTCCAAAAAGTCGCCTGCCGAGTTACTTAAAACATTTTATATAATTTAGGTAAATTCTTGTTTTTGTCACGTTAAAGCCATATATGGCAACCAGATTTAAGAAGTACCAAATATTAATAAAAATTGCGTTTTATTTGCAATAGATATTATTGACGTGCTATCTCAATGTGCACACAGAACTGATCATACCCATCGGAGTGGCGATTCCGTATCCCTTCGAGTCCAGCAGTCCACCGATCTGCGTGAGATTACAGTCCCTCTGTACATTATAGTCCAACATGGTGGACTCCATTAGGAAGGCGTAGTTGCCTTCAAGCACCCTCTTGATTCCATCTTCGTAGCTAGAAACGAACACCGACGGCTTTTTGTTCTCCATGAATCTCCACATCTTCTTGTACGTCTCTATCATCGAGTCCTAGAAGAACAATGTAAAAGAACCGAACGGTTTAGAATTTGGAAAAAGCGGTTTATAGCGGTCACCGAAGTTTAATAACATTGTTCTGGGATACGCAATGAATGGATGAACACGATACACACGACCAGTTTTGTTTGGCAGCGAGGTTGAATTGAGGAAAGGTGGTTTAGTGTAGGAAATCTGCTGTTCGAGTTGTACCGTCCTCCGGAAAAGATGTGGTCACCTTCGAGAGTAATGGCTTCGTGCCGGTCCGGTACGCGTTCTTACATTCCGTTCCCAGTAGAAAGCACTGTTTCAATTACGCGCCTATGATTGGTACCGTTTGTGTTGGTACATTTTTGCCGATAGCGCCACTGAGGCACTGCTGCTGTCGCGCTCGCAGCCACTCAGTTGGTGCATAGCTGTCAAACTCACAACGCGCGATTAATTGACATTGATCATTCGCAAATAACATAGAATAAAGTCTTTATTCTATGCAAATAATAGCAATTGTGCTTTTCTTTCAGGTTCAAACATTGGTGTACCTAGACGGATGCATAATGAAAGCGCCGATTAACAGAAAGCATTGTCAGGTAAGTACACTACACATTGCAGAACTGCTTTATTTACATGTTCTCTTTCACTAAAATGGTAATATGGTAAATGGCACTCAGCTTTGACTCGAAGACAAATGTACATTATATGCGCACTATAATCTATTCTAAGTTAAGTGCCAAACACAAATTGAACTAAGTTTTTTTAACAAAAAATTATGTGCGCCCCACAATGGCGCAAAATTGACAGTTATTGTTGCATGCTAAGCGCTTTAATGGCCTGCCCCATGGCCTTTGGCTTGAGCAACATTTGCCTCAATGCGCGTGCAAAGTTTGTGAGCCCTCTTCGGTATAATCCTAATATAGCGGAAATGCTAAAAATGATTTTTTTTTCGCGGCAATACATGTGGTTAGGTGAGATTTGATGATATATGGTTGTTTTTTGGTGCGGAAGATAGGATTTATAGGTATTATAGCCAAAAGTATTTGGGTCTGTGGTCAGAGTCCGAGCGGGGACGCCGACGTCGATGCCGGGAGTTGGCCACTTAGTTGCCGGCAAGTGCGATGATGCAGTTGGCATGAGTCGAGCTAGTCTGTGCCGCGGTGTTGGCAGCTGATCCGAGATGGCGGGTCCGGTTTGCTATTTGGGCTGTTTTGACCGGTTTGTGTTTGAAATTTTCCAATTTTCTCAACGTAGGGTCAGATAATTGCTGTTCTGCGGTCTGTTACAACATTTGTAAGGCTCGAAAACGGGGGTTTGTGGGAAAAATTCAAAATAACGGCTAATTAGCAATTCCACTATACTAGGATTGTTCCACCCTCTTCTTCTTCTTCTTGGCAGTCACTGCAGTCGCTGCAGTAGCCTGCGTCGGTGGCCGGCCTGTTGCAATCCTGCGGGAACCTCGCGAAGCGCCATTGCGCCTTCTTGAAACAGCTGTCGGCTGGACTCGGATCTTTCCACCGCGCCGTTTGGATGATGACACGCACTCACTAAACTTCACGATAGAAGCAATCAGGTTTGACTCCGTTGTGATTTTAGCCAACACCTTTGTCAGTTTGGCAATGCGAGGTGCACTGCATGATGTCATTATCTTTTCAATGCGTCCCAAGTTCAGACTTCAAATGCGTAAGCGATTCCTCCAAATCCTTGTCATTTGAAAGCACTACATGCCTTTAAGTGTAGCCACGTTTGCACAAGTGCGATCATTATGTTCTGACTCCATAACCGCTGAGGTGCTTGGCTCCGTGTCGCGTTCCAGAGTAGATTCTTTCAGATCCTAATGGAAAACCAGACAGGTTGTTTATTAAGATGACATTGAGAAAGTTTTTAATGGTTGTGATGTGTTTGCAATAAAGCTATTCGCTTCACTAGCAGTTTAATTAAGTGCGTACTTAAAAAACGTCTGGATTTGGGCATTTCGAGCCTAGCACCAGCTGTCCAAGTGCGAATCTCTCCCTTGTGTTGATTAGTGGAAGATTTGGGAGCATTATACAGAAGGCGTGTTCATTTGTCCTGCACTTTCAGACCCTTTTTGACCCTTTTTAACACCAGCCGGTAAGTTTGGTGTTCGTTTGTCCCGGTGTCACACCAAGATGGCGGTCGATGGTTGTTCGTTTGACCGGTGGAGAGTCAGAAAGTGCAGCTTTTTTACCCGCAGTCAGGAGATCGGGTGGCCGGTGTCCCAATCTGACACAGCCCAGCCCAGCACAGCCTAACCCAACCTAACCCAGACCAACACCAAGTGTTTGACAGATGAACACAACTAGTATTGTTGGTGCAAGACAGCCTGATGCTTGCAGAAAGAGCCCCCACAGCCGTCAGGGCAGGTTCAGACTCCCAAGTCAATGTTGACAGAATACTCTACGCCTTCTTGCGATCTTTGTCAGGACTGCGTCCTTTATTCGGCGGCACAACGCTTCGTAACCCAGCAATGGCGTCGCCCGCTGCCCGTGCGCAAAGTTCAGAAGACGCTCGATGAAGTACTGGTTCCAGATTGAGCCGCAGAACTCAACTTAAGCCACAACGTCAAAGGCTTTTGTCCTCTGCAAGACGATGTCCTTCAGGACTTGTATCATTGCTTCCGCATAGTTGCTTGTGTGGTTATTGCGGGTAGTCAATGACTTTCGATAGCAACGGACCCATTGTTCTTTGAGGGGCAAGTTTTTATAGAAACGTTCCACAAACATTTCCTGGCCTACTAGGTTTTTGATTTCTTCCACCGCTTTTACAAGAATCTCTTCACTGTCTGCGTACACGGCCTGGTAAATTTTGTAATTCATGTTACAAACAAGGGAGGACAAATTTTGATTTGCAATTAAAACTTATATTTTTATCTTAAATTAATTGTACCTACATTACATTTTTTTAAATTGAATTTTAAAAATTTAATGCTAACCTTTTTAAACAATGTCATAAGAATCTTCCTTTGATCTTGAGAAACTTGGCTGGAGGACGAAATCAGCCAGCGCCATTCCGCCTGAGCCATGTAAAAGTGGCAAAGCAGTTGCTGCACATCTGCTGCGCACACAGATTTTAATGCTGATTTTTCAGCAGCGGAATAATCAGTCATAAATATGTTTGGTGCCTTCACAAAAATAATTCTGTGAATTAGTCAGTGGTAGGTACTTGCCTTATTGCCTCGTTTTACAAAGCACACAAATCAAATCATACCTTCTTGCCGCTAAAACATTTGGGGAAATGTTCTGTGAGCATAACAAAAGCGCCAATGTAACCTGCTCTGGATTGATTCTCATGGATGAGGACTCTGATAGGAATCGCACCTGCTTTGGTGGCAGTTAGCAAGGCTGTGACGGTGGCTTGTGTCGAGTCGCAGCTTGCGCTGGAATCAATGAAGATTGAACAGGCAAGTGGAACGGGTGATTTTTTTAATCAAAATCTCAACCGAGGCGCAGCAGTCGGTTCTGCGACAGCTGTCGGCGGTTTTGTTCCTTCTGCTATGGTGACACACCCAACTTTTGTGCATGACGTACCTTCCAAAATAAAAGATAAATGAAGAAATGCTTCTATTTAGACAGATGGGAATGAGCAGGTAATACCTAAGCATGCACAGCATGTGCTAATTTTACCTTTGCGGTGCACTTTGGTGGCTTTTATTGACGATCCAATATGATTGCGTTACTTTGCTGATGGCAGCAATCCATTCCAGCACATCTTATGGCGACAACAAATTTGCCCTAACCATACACTTGGTTGCTGAGGATTCAGCGATCGTGTGCTTGAACTGAGGAATACAGTCTAAAATAGTGCATAGATTCTTCATGGTTGCACAAATCGCAGCTAATGTAAATGAGGTTAGAGGGCGCAATCATGTGCGCGAGCGTTGCGATGACAGAAGGCATGCGGCGTGCTCAACAACCAATCATGGGCGCGCAATTGAAACATTGCTTTCTACCGGGCACGGATTGTAAAGACGCTGCCGGTACCGGGTTTGTACTCCTCCCTTCTATTCTAGTTAAGGTTAATCATCATTCTCATCATCGTCAACACATTTTAACGACGCGATCAGACCAGTGTCACTGGACCTGTTGTCAAAACAGTGCCTCGTTTAACTCGACAATCAATCGATAATTAAGTCAGCATTAAAAGTTGCAAACTTTTCTCATTAATCCTTGAATTTAGCCTAGTAATATGTGTCGTAAACTTACCCGAAAGAAGGTCATTGTGGACCCACTATCCAGCGTCCCGTACGAAATCTCGGTCTGTCCCGCCAAATCCTCGGCATTCTCGATGGGGGTGATCATTCTCTCAACTGTGAGGAATGCCGCTAGGTTCGCAGTGTACGACGAGATGATGATCAGTGTGAAGAACCACCAGATGCCGCCAACTATTCGTGTTGACGTCGCCTGCAGGTGGCGGTTATTATGGTTAGTTTTCTGAACCACGGCTGGTGGCCTCTCCGATGAAAACTGCGCAATTGGTCACAAATTGTGATTTTTTTGTTAATGTTAAAACTGGTGATTTTACTGTTGTCAGAAAACTGCGGGAGCGAAACATAGATTGTTTCGTTAGGCTGAAAATATTATTTAAATATTAATCCAATGTATTCAATTTCTTTGCTTAAATCCTTTAAAAATCAAAACAAATGGATAAAATTCAACCAATTGAAATTAGATTTAATTTCTCTCCAACCAATTCAAAGCTTTTGTCAGTGGCTGCAAAACGTGCGGCGCCACAAATAGATACTCGAACGTCAAATAAAAAAAGTTTTGAAACGAGAAAAAATAATTCATTTTAGCAGTTACTTTTTTCGAATTTATCAATGCACATTTCTACAGTCACAACTTGAAACTAGCTGAGACTAACAAAAGTTAGATCATACCCCAAAGATTCAGAAATCATTTTCGTATGCTTTCAAAGCATTTATCTGTATACAAATGGGCATTGACATTGCATGCACACCAACAAGAGATTTAAAACGTTGAATTAGGACATCGAGCGTTTATTTGCTATTTCTGCAAGTAGTTGTGTACTAGGATTTGACTAAAATTGGGAATAATCGGCAAATGGAGATGGAAATCCAGCACACAGATTATTTTACACGGGAAAGTTAGCCAAGAACCTGAACAGCTGATAAACTCCCAAAAGTAGCTATATCACCTAGAATAAGCACCAACGATACTCCGCTTTTCACGCCATGGAATTAGAATGTGACCAGGGAAAAGCAAGCCGACTAAATACACCGTGCGATACTTTACGAGAAGTTCAACGAAAATGCTAGCTAGACAGAGGTGCTTATTTTAGGTGAGACACATTACAAAATCATTAAAACAGACATGCATACATATGGTGGAAGTATGTGGGAAATTTAAAGTTTTGCTACAGAATAAAAGAATGTGACATGTTGTGCTGGAATAATAGATGGAAATGGAATTTGGGTTTGAATTCGAAACCGCTAGAGTCATGCTAAAATTGTATATGGTTACGCACGCTAAGTAAAAGTCGTAAAAAAAATTAAAAAATATATAATATATCAAATAAGTGTAACCGTAATATTTGGTGCTTATTTTAAGAGTTCAAAGTTGACGTTGTGTTTGAAAATGAATTTTGAAGTGATTTTCAAAACTTAACTTCAACTTTAAAGAGTCAATTTTGAAACACCAATGCCGACTAAATATTTGTATAGAGAATCACACACATAATAATTATATATTACATTTGGTTAAGCGATTCAATTTAAAAAAAAAAATTTGTCGAAAATATACAAATCGGCATTAGCTTCTAACAGACTCAACCCTTGGGTATGAGGTTTCTCTGAGTACCAGCGCTTATAATATAATGTTATACAACGTTCTGCCGAGAAACCGAGGATTGACAGTGGCACGGTATAGCTTCTTTTGTTTTTAACGAACTTTACATTTCTTATAATTACCTACTTCTGAAAATACTATTTTAACTAATCAAAAAAGTGAATATTGAAGAAGATGATTTAATTGAAAACTAGCCAAAAATACATTGAATCTGCGAGAAAAAATCAAAATTTCAAAGATAGTAACTCCATCTGCTGGCATGCTATCCTACAGTGATATTCAAGTAGAGGTTTTATAGCAGCGCTGGGACTCTTACTTTACCTACATACTCAACGGTTTTACCAGCTACCTTTGGATTTAAATCCGAGCCCTGTTGCATTAACGTTCCGATGGCGAACCAGAAGCTGTTCGCTAGCGAGAACTGGTTCTCGCTCAGCTGGTTGTCAATCTCGCACGGGTGCGGATTGTGCCACTCGTAGGGTGAAAACCGAGCGACCACAAACATCGTGATCGAGACGAGGAAATAGGCGGCAAACACAGACAGCCAGATTTCCACGGACAACGGATTCATGAAGGAGAACAGGCGTGTGGGCACGCTTGTTGGCACCTGCATTTAAGGACATATCCGAAAGGAAATTGGCTGCGTTAGGTATTTTAATGGCTGAAGATTGCCCACAAAATGAAATAAAAACAACGTTTAGAGAGCATGGAATGGTTAGTTTTAGAGCGATAACGACACAGGAGGTACCCATATTGGACGAAATGCTTGGGAAGATCAATGTGCATCTGTCCTAGAAACTGCTAATCCATATACCAAAGACCTTGCCTTGTTGCTTCTAACTCTGTACGCCATCGCGTTTGGGTGGGTCCGGTGAAAATGTCCAAGTAAGGATTCAAGTTGAGGCATAGGTCACCTGATGTGAATATTCAGAACATTCAGTCCCAGGTAAATAGCACAAGTAGGACGTGACATACATTTAGCTCTTGAATTCCAGTTTGTTATGTAGATTTACTAATGCAAAGCTGGATTATAAATAATATACGATTTCCTGGAAACCCCGTAATTTCGACGATTGTTTTGCTTTTAAAATTAGTCCCAAATGAAACAAAATTATTAGTTGGATTTCTCCTTTTGTGGGTAAACAGAGAAGAAACAAGGGAAGGTTTATTGGACTTATGTCTTAGTCAACCCGCGAGCACCTGAGGGTTGACGCCAGAGCCCTGTTTTAGTAGCGTCCCTGTGATGAACCAGACGCTGTCAGAGACCGACATCCGTTGGTCGTCGCCTTGAAATCGACGCCGACGTCGACGCTCGTACGGCGAGATGAGTGCTAGGAGGTAGAGCATACTGCCGGCGCCAACGAAGGCGGCTACCACCAGCAGACGAAGGTCGAAGCCGAGTGGGTCGAGGAAGGTGAAGAAGGTAGACATTTTGTCGGTGGGTACCTGTTTTGCGTCATGAGTTAGGGTAAAGAAAGTTCTTGGTGTTATTGATTTGCATTACCAGATAGTAATGTATCAATAGATGCGTCTAATTTTTAAAAAAGAATAATGGACACAAAATATATCTTCGATGATGTATCCACATGATATGATGTTGAAGAATAAAGATATTTTATGGTGTTATAAAACTAGATTCTGAAATATTAGCATTATAAATGTATATCCTTGGCTAATTTCTCCCCAATTTGGGGAGCTCACTTTGGAGCTTGCATTTTTTATCATATTTTTCCCGCTGACTGGCTCCTGTATTGTGGCATCTTTACAAAGCATTATAGCTACAATGAGTAAATGCAAATAGCGTTATTTATTTTCGCCAATTAATTTGGCAGTACAAGTGCACAACTGTTAGTAAGTTAATTAAATTGTGCGTAAAGTAGTTTATACTTGATCGAATATCATGGCGTGAGGTGGGAAAGCTATGAATTATATCTTGGAAGCGAAATCTAGGAGAGATTATACAATCCGCTTAAGAAACGGCCACCAGTAACATCCCCTACACAACCCCTGTGTTTGCCCTTACTTGTGTCAGAGTCAATTAGTAATACACCACCAATTTTGTGCTTTCCATCATAGAAGCCTTTTTGTAGTGGACCAATCATAGTGGCAGTGGAAGGTAGAAAGTTCTTAAAGCTTTGTTTCAGGATAGTGGAAAGATTTTTCTCGCCATCATCAGGAAAAACGTAGCACAAATGATAATAAAACAGGTTCAATTAGATTTTACTTGGTGAAGCGACTTTATACGAGCTTGCTATGAAACCATGGCACAATTCATGCCCTCAACCAAGTAAGTGCAATATATAAACCTTTTGTTCAACGAATGAAAGTCCAGTTCTCTTAAAAGGTTCCAGTTCTCTTTTCTTAATGAAGGCTAGGAAAGAGAAAGGAAACGCAGCTTACCGAGAAGATGTGAAAATAGGCTGCGACAGAACTTGTAGACGGTAAAACGTTTTACTCCCTATTCAAGTTCTGTCGCAGCCTATTTTCACATCTTCTCGGTAAGCTGCGTTTCCTTTCTCTTTCCTAGCTTTCATTTTATGCAGCCTTTTGGCACATTTTTCTTAATTACTTTAGTTCTCTTGTCGTTCACATGCAAATCCTTAGTAAATAAATTTCTCTAAAAAATAAAAACTAAGTGAAGCATGAAAAACCTCTCAGAATCTAAAATTTGTCCAAGTCAAGGAATGAAGCAAAGTTATTACTTAGGATTTTATAACTGAAGAGTGTCCTTGTTTGCATTCTCTTGCAATGGAATTTTATCAACGAATAACCGAGAAGTAATTTGCGTTCTTGAGGTATCACGTTCTAATTTGGAGGCAGGGTGTCCAAGTTGTGGTTTGTGTTTTGTGGGTTTTTTTTATGGTTTTTTTTTGTGGTTTGTGGTCACACATCTATTACAGACAAACTCTGGGATAGTTCCTCCTAGTTCCATCTAATTACCAAATCTTTAACAAAATAGCTTATTAGTGTCTATTCCAAGAAAATAACAACATTGCATACATATTTCCTCTCTTAATTGTGTAAAATTAATTTTTGCAGATGCCAATCGGATGAATATGTGGCATCCCCAAGTAATGCAACCGCCCAATCAAGTAACACCTACCGGGTACCCATATTCCTGTCCCCCAATCAAGCAAAACATGAACGGTATGTAAATTATTAGTACAAAATATCATTTTAGTTCACGAAAAGAGTGCTACCTTTATACTCCATTATGATCACTGGCCTTCGAAGAGTTTTAAGTCAAATAAAGGTTGTGGTATGTCCAGCCTAGAGATAGTTCAATTTTGAAACGTTATTGCTACACATTTCTTTTTATCTTCAACATCTTATTGAATATGTCGTTTTCTTTCCAGTATATTGGCAAGATCAAAGGAGAATGCCAATTCCGAAGCCTCCCTGGATAGAGCCCCATTTGCATCACCAGCAAAATCTCAACGCGGTGTTGACGCATCAGCCAAGGCAGTACCAGCAACATCCACAGTTTTGTCTTTCAGGCTACCAACAAGGGCGCCAAGGAAATGGTAGGTAGCTAACTTTAATGCAATTTAATTAAATATTTTATTATCATATTTGTTTCAATCACTATAGTCGATTTTCTACTGTACTTTCCTAATGTACTGCATTTGCATGGCCTCACTCTTTGGCATTATAAGTATTCAGGGAAATTCACAACTACTGACCATTCTGGTTGGGATCGTTTTTAAGAACATGGCTGCCAATTTTCACCTTATTTTGAGCTTAAGTGGGGTAAGATGGTACTGTCCAAGTGATACATGAGCTTTGCTAGTTGCTAGTTTTTCCAGAAAACAAATAACGAGCAAAAAACGAAATTTGTTTTGTATATAGACTCGCCAGTTTGTCAGTGCTGCTC
>LVVV01431812.1:0-10765 GCA_001676325.1 Amphinemura sulcicollis
ATTTTCCAGGCGAAAACAATCGAATCCGCGCTTGTTTGCGCCGCTCAGCGTATACCCTCCCACAGCGCGTTGAAAAGATTGCATGTCGTAGCTAAATCTCAGGCAGTGCGTGCTAGCCGAGCTACGCGTGCGACGCAACCTCAGTCTGTCTTTTGCAATGATGCAAATAGTTTGCTAATTGGACCATTTATGGTATTTTGCTCGGTCTTAGGGTGCAGTAACTCTCACAATACCGTGCAATATAAATTTGATTCGTTTCCATCCCGCTATAGATTGCCAAATCGGTTTGCTATTTGGCTCGAGAGATCGCACCGACTTTCTATCGCACGCGATAGAGACGACTTTGACGAGTTCGATCTTATGAGACATTGCCTTTTAGCAAATGAAAATGTAAATATAAATCTGAAACGCAGTGCAGTACCTTCGTTGCATTTAGGAAATGCTGCCGTTCTGCATTCGACTCCACCGTCAGTGCGGGACCGTAGATCGAGGATTGAGCAGAGACGGGGTTGTTGGAAGTGTTCGGTACCTTATTTGCCGTCAATGTTTTTCTCTTTCCAAGATTATTCGATTTACAAATTCCTTGATGTCGCAGGAGATTCAAAAAATCTACATCAAGAATTAATGTTTCAAGGACCGATGCTCGAGCTTGTTTTCTCTCGATCGGTAATGCAATTGTTTTCCTCCCAACTTTATGCACTGGCTCGGCTTCAGAGCAACACATGCTCCCGTGATCAGTTAGTATGGAAACACTAACTAGTACTGTATATTCTTCCCAATAAATCATCAACAGATAATCCGCCGCGATCTTCTTGAACCAATGGCATATTCATGCCTTCCTCGTCAGAACATTTGGTTCAAATTTGTCGGCTGTATTACTTCTTCTGCCATGACTATACATGTGTACGAATCTAAATTGTTGTTTGGAATGAGCTTGGACATTTTTTCATGTAGTTGACACCGCAAATCTAATTTTGGCTCTCGTTATAGCTGGTTATAGTTAGTTATTCATCGAATCGCTTACTCTGCGAGCACCAAGTGCGCTCGCGATAAGAGCGAGCAGGCGGCGGCAGCCGCGTGCTGCCGAGCCAGCAGCATAGTGATTTCTTGACGTAGCGCGTAGGCTACGCGCACACGTAAAGTGTCAACATTTGGCATCTAGAATTTTTTTTCACAATTAAACAATTGCGAAACCTTACTGTAGCGAATGTAACTTCAGAAAATGATACTCTAAAAACTCCAGAAAACGTATTTTTGTCGTCTTTAAGAAGCTACTGTATGCAACTGCAGCAAGGTGCCAGTATTCTAGCTAATAGTTAGGTACCTCTTGATAAAAAAAATTAAAAATGCATGCATTCTAAATTAACAAGTGTTACTGAAGATGTTTAAAATCAACTTTCTGGTATTTCTTCCACCCTTAATTTTTAAATTTTCTCATCCAATCTTTTGCCTTCCAAACCAACCACAAACAGATCACAAAAACGTCAGAGATCAATCTTCAGTGAGCAGACATTTTGAAGGCACTGTGTACGTACCAGACGACACCACACCAGTGTTAACAAAACGGGTCATGCATCGATAGCGTAATCAGCCACCGGTTTCAGTGTAGCGAATTGAATTGTATCCAGGACCCACGTGGCAGTCACGTAGGCGACCGATTCGCTGTCCCCGGACTCTCCGACGATTATCTTGGCCGCCGACTCAGTGAACGTGACCTTGCCGCCGCAGAGGCAAATCAGCTCGCAGAGTTCCTTCCGCGGTGGCTTGGTCTTGTTGCTCACGAAGATCGTACCGCATTCTTGGAAGAAGTCTGCCCGGTAGTAAGGACTGAAGGCCATCCGCTCGTGTCGGCAGAGCTGCAAGTATGGGCTTGGTGTCAACTTATCGTATGACATTCAGGTTTGGTGTTGAAAACCCCACCATGAAAAACTCAGGTGAAAAACCCACTACTGGGTGTATCAAAATATTAGTAGAATTTTGAGTTACTGACTGATCCACTTTGATGGAAGTCAGAAAGCAGAAATGGAAAAGCATGTTAAAGTGGATTTCTACAGTCCTATCAAACTACATCTCTGAAACTGAAGAAGGCATCAGCTGAAACGTTGACTATCGCAAATTCTGTCGCAGTTTTGCTTTCTATTTTCTGGTAAGCTGTGTTTTCCTTTTCTTTCCTTCTTACTCACATTTAATCAAGCCTTATGGCACATTCTGATATTTTCCTAAATTACGTATAAAATCAACGACGGTTATTGGAAAAATTAAAAAATGAACCCCATGATTCAAGGGCCTATACTTTTCTTGCAGCTATAGTTTTTCTTTTGTTCAAACCCAGAAAAACTAGCACGGCTGGGTTTTTGATAACCACATGCTTTTTAATAAGATGATTAACAATATGTTAGGGCATGTTTAATTTGAAAACTGCATGAGGATGGATATAATAATTAAGATGGTTTGAACCAATAGAATGGTTATTATACCAGTAACAGTAGATTAAGAGTGAAACAGTGGTTATCGCTAATGCAAGTAAATTATTATCTTCAATTAACGGAAGTTGTGTAGATAGCTCTTTACTTTACTGCTTCCAATCTCTGAACAGATCAATTGATTATTGGGGTTTTATGACGCACTGTTTTGACAACTGGCCCTGTGGCAGTGGTCTAAAGGCGTCATTGAATGAGTGGATGATGAGGATGATGATGAATCTAACCCAGCCTAGAAGGGAAGAGGGGAAACCCGGTGTCCACTTGTAGGCTACTCCTGTTGAAAAGCACCAAGGGGGTCTATCGCTAGATAGAGATATTAACTATTTCCAAAGGACATTCTCAAGATTTACTTTCACCCAATAAAAAATTAATTTAGGAAAAATTCTCATGCTATAGCATACCTGAACCGCCGGTGAAAATTCGGTCCACTCGAATTCTGCCTCGGGTATCCATCGGCCTGCCTCCAGCGACTTGAGCGCCCACATCTTCTTAACGATCCAGCAGCCGCGCGCGATCCCACGCAATATGTTCACAGTTCGCCGACTGCACTTGTTCATCGAGACCACATGCGTCGTCTTCCGCGTGACAGTGTCTTCCAATTCAAACCCTCCGAGCTGCTTTGCTATCAGTTTGATCACATTCACTTCCCTGGAAACAAATTTTCTAAATTATAGCCAACATCTTGTAGCAAGATAAAGCAAAAATATAGCAAAATGTAACAGGACCTCTTGTTACAAAAGAAGCTTGACTTACTCATGATTTAGACTTGTGCACACAATAGTGGGAAGAGTATTGTTTTCCACCGGGGTTTCCACCGCAGCGTCTTTTTTCACGCTCTGTTTTGGCGAGGTGAAAAAGTCCGAGCTTCTTCTGCCCTTGATTCGCAGGCTTTTCCTTAAATTTTTTGTTTTCAGACTTGACGGATCATCCAAAAATACCTTGCCGACACATGGCGTCATCTCCATATCCACAGTAGAAGACACTTCCTGATTTTGCCTCTGCATTGTCGGATCCTCTAGAATTGCATTGCCAACACATGCTGTCAGCTCCATATCTACTGTGTTTGACACGTCTTGCTTTTGCTTCAGCTTTTTTTTTCGGGTAGATTTTGTTGACTTGGACATCGACTGCGATGCCTCGGTGTCAGAGCTGGACGGAACAATTAGTACGGGTGAGTCGTCCAAGCGGGGAGCATTAAACAATTTCCGAACGGCTCTTTGAGAAGCAGTGGGGCCAGGGGTACTTGGAATGTTTTCAGTGGCAATTTCTGTAGTTTCCAGTGCCGGGTGTTTCATTGCCTCGGTTTTACGGAGCTTAGCAGGCGGCTCATCGCCATTTTTACCAGAACTCACAGAATTGGAAGGGAAGCACTGTGGTGTCACTGCCGGCATGGTTGGTTGAGCCGAGGTATTCACAGGTATTATATCCGAAGAATCAGTGTCACTGGATTCTCCAAACAAATTAGCAAGAGTAGTTTCTATTTCGTCTTCAGTAGCAGCATTCTGAGGTGATTTGTCTTGTAGCTGGTAATTCTTACTAAATATTCTCGAATTTGGGGCTGGAGATTGGATCCGTCGCATTAGCTTTACAGCTAGAGGAACTGGATTCATGTCGTCTTCGCTTGATGTTGGGCTTACGGCTCGTTGAATGTACTCATTGTAATGAGGATCAATGGGACCGGCAATGGTTCGCAGTCCTCTCGCAAGACTGCACTCTCCTGGCGATTGGTTTCTTACCAGCTTGGTATGTACGAGGCGTCGCATAAAATCGTACTCAATTTCTTTCTCTTCTGCAAGAGGTACGTACTTGTGTGTGACAACAGGAACTGGCCGAGGCTTCATCCTCTTACGAATACGCTTCATCCTCTGCTCTTGGTCCATGTCATAATCTGGTTGAAACGATCTGACTCTCTTAATCTTTTTATGATTATCTGGATTCTTGTAATATTCCAGATATGGTGGAAATAAACATTCAGGGACCATTTTTTTTGCCTTTTGACATCTATCAATCCAAAGAGTTGAAACCATATGAACCTGCTTCCTGACTGCCCATTTATATGTTGACAGTTTTCCATCTTTGAATACGACATGAGTAACATCTTTCATCAATCTCTCAGAAACAGTCGCACCCAAATTTCTCAGCTCGCGCATGACCAGCCTCGTTCTATTGTCGCCACCCGATCTCACTTCCACATAGGCAACCACAGAGGATAGAATGCATGCTGTGGCAGGCTGTGTCGCTGGAAGATTTTCATCGTCATTAACATTGAGCAATTGCAGAACTGGCATATCATTTTTGTTTTGCGATAATTGCTCTCTCAAGGGCAGTAAATCTGGCAAATTGGTTGTTTGTATTGGCGAGGCTGAAATGTTAGTGTTCAAGTGTGATGAAATATCATTAGAGCTGTTGAATATATTATCAACACTGTCAGTGCTGTCATTCACGGAACTTTTCTTATCCTGCATCTTAGGTATAGATTTTCTGTGCAAAGCTCCAAAATTTTGAAGTGCACAATACTCGTTTTTGCTTCTTTCCTGCTGGTATAGTGGTTCTTTAGCCTTCGTGTTGGTAGTAAGTCCACCTTTTTCTAGTGTCAGACGAGATAAAACTAGTCCCAGCTTTCTTCCACTCTTTTTCGGTGACACCATTGTGAACCATGAATCCTGCAAACAAATCTTTGTGATAAGTGGGTCAGTGGTCAATCTACATACCTTGCACACTTGCACGTGCTTGCAGAACATTCAAGCGACACATAAACGCACCTTTCTATCGTGACAAATAAATTTTATGCTCGTGGTTGCGTTGCAAGCTGCGACTTGCGTTGTTTGGTCCCTGGAGCAGCCAACGAATGAACTTTACCCCTCTCCCCGCCGTCGAGTAGTTTCCCGCTCAAGAACAGCTGATTCGAGTTCACAACAAATTAAATTGACAGTTAGCTTCTTCGAGGTTAATGTTTGACGTTACAATCCGCTTACATAAATTGTCTTGACCACAGTCGATACTTTGACCAAAACCTCGCTTCGAAGGTTGATTAAAACATTTATTATGGTGTATTTACATTTTCCTACTGGATCCACGGAAGAGGAGTTGATGCTTCAAGCAAAATATGCCAAGTTAAAGAAAAAAGTAAGTGATATTTTCATCCGCTAAGAAGAATCACCAGTAATGGTAGTACCACAATCAACGGTACCACCCACCGTTGAGTGAGGGTTATTATTCAATGGTACCACTATCCAGGCAAATGTAGAAACTTCCCACTTAAGTTATTGTTGGCCATGAAAATTTTCCATTTTCGATGTAATTGCTGCTCATTGTGTTCCCGCTCACCTGCATTCATCAACAAAATGGTTGTGAGTGTGACCCACTGTGGCATTTTTTGATTTAAATATTATAATATTACAGAAAAGTGAATCTTGTGTAAAGTTTTATGAAATTGCAAAAATTCCCCATAAATTAACAATATGTTGCCAGTTTTCGAAAAGATAGCTCTGTAATAACCTACCTACTTGCATTTCATTGTTTCTCACTGTCCAAGCTTAGGTACTGAATAGTACATTAGTGTTCAATTACCTAAATGAAGATGTGCCTGTACCTATTATGTACACGATTTAATTTTACAAAGCATTAAATTGCCTTTGTTTGCTTTGGTATGAATAAGAGCCAAGAGTTAAAACATACAAACAACTAACAAGCATCCAAACATTCTTAAAATAATTTATGTAAAATATGATTTGTCTTAATTTTTGCAGAAAAAAGCTGTCCAATCATTCAAGACTCCTCGAGTGGAACCTGAGCGGACACTGCTAACCCCCAAACGCCCAGCTGAAGGCAGGGATGCTAGGGAGGTGGCCAAAAAACTTTTAAAGTCAGGCGCAATCACAGCCATATCTAAAACTCCAAAGCGGCCAGAGCAGACGGGATTCAAACGACCTCGAGGCCTTGAGCGCAAGCTATCTGCACCTGAGAGAACGGTCAGCGGCTATCAGCCATTTTGCGTTGCTCAGCCAGATGATGTTGTGGCTGACAACAGGCCAAAAGTGAAAAACCTTTATGAGAGTTTTGTTTCAGCTAGAGACAGAGAAGAAAGAGGTACCTTATATTAATATTATAATATATAGGTACCTTTGTTCTGTGCTAGTTTTCCTTTTTCTGTTTATTTTTTAGTCCTTTAGGTAACTGCAGATTTTGTTAGGGATAAACAAATTTGTTGATAAATTATTGATTTACATCAAGCAAATTTTTCCCAAAGATACTCTTACATTGCATGACAGTATATTAGGTAGCTATACTAATGCTACTATAAGTAATATATTGAAGACAAGGCACAATGCCCAGGTACTATTGTCATGGATTTCATAAGAAAATATTTTGTCTGTTCCAGGCATAATTCAAGGAGAGAAGCGAATTGGGCCAGTCGGTGTAGAAAAGCCTCGTTCAGGCAACACAATCTTTGTGTCCGGCTACAAAATAACGGAGGACTATTTGAAGAAGGCGTTCATGACCTGCGGAAACATTGTCAACGTGACAATGGAAATTGAAAAAAATCGAGGCTTTGTCACATTCGACAAGACAGATGCTGCTGAAAGAGCTATAAACGAGGTAAAAAGATTATACTGGCTGCATGGATTGGAAACAATTTGTCATAGAACTGTGATAGAAATGTAAATGTAAATTTCATAAAGTCACATTTGAAAGCGTTCTTACCCAGAGATATCTAATTGTTCTATTTATTTACTTTTACCAAAGAGATCAATATATTTGCTATCAAAATGTATTAGCATGCTTATTCACTGTATTATTCATTTCTAGATTGATGGCAGTATGGTGTCTGGTGTCCAGCTGAAAGTATCGTTAGCACGAAGACAACCTGTCATCCAACCAATCAACGACGCCTCCTCATCTTCTACATGGTCGACAATAGGCAAGCTAATGAGGACTCTACTCTCTTTGCTATATGTCAACTATCACTTATACAGAACTTGGGTATGAGAGGTACAAATTGTCTTTTTCACGAGCACTCCTTGTTTTGCAGCGGCCAGCCACTCTCAGAAAGGAAGCCACAAAGACAAGCGGGATATGGTAACCTACGAAGAAGATCTCTTTGAGTGATGATTGCTGCAGGCTTAGACATTGTCACAGCACATTCTGGTAAATTTAACATTCCCCACTTTTTTCCCTTGCAACCTTTTGAATTTATAAATTTTCTTAGATTGCATTTTTTCTTACGTAGTACAAAGTAGCAGTAAGTTTTTTTAAATGTTGGAATCAAACTACACTACAATAATAAATACCTGACTGTACTTTGTAGCACATTAAGTTGTCTATGGTATTGATCCTAGATCCTAGCTGTGGTAAAAATTATGCACATATTTTTCTTTAAATACCTACTATGTACGAAAACATCTAAGCGTTTATTCCCGTTACGCTCTTAATCCACTTGAGCGAATACGAAAGTGCCGTGAAGCCGGTAACTTCTGACATATAACACTTCCCCATGTATCCCGGCGGACGAAACGATACGCTCACGACGCCTCTCAGGTAATGCGCTCCGAACAAATTGTTGGTGAACAGCAGGCCGCCGCCCGAATCTCCCGGGCACACGCTCGTGTTTCGGTTGGTGTACCCGGCACAGAACTTGTCGGCTGTCATCATTCGTTTCATGTCGTCGTCGACCCTTTCGAAGCACGCACCGGGCTCCATGTAGGGCAGGTCAACAAAGCGAAGCACTTCGCTTATCTCCTCATCTTCCATGTAACCCCAGCCAGTCACCTGCAAAAGTCAAACCGAGACATTCAAAAATAACTTTGACAAGAAATTAAACTGCTAATCGACAGCTGAAAGCGTAATTTTTTTAAATTATTATTTGAGTAATGATTTCGTATTCTGTTGAGTAACAGAGAATTGTACAGACTTTTACTATAACTAAGCAAATTATGCAAGTCTTGTAATTGCTACACACTTCCATAATGTGGCTCATTTTCGAATCAGTCTGTAATTCAATCGTGCAGCATAAGATCATGCAGTGCAGTATAGGAAAAGCCAATCCAAAAGATAATCATAAAGCAAATTAATTTTGCAAATTTTTTTCTCTAGAGGTATTCTATGTCTCATGTAAGGTGAATGTAATTAACAATAATGTGCCAAATGGCTGGATATGTGATTGTGAAGGAAAGAAAAGAAAACGCAGCTTACCGTGAAATAGAAAGAAAATATGCTGCGACAGAATTTGCGAGAGGAAACCGTTTCGGCTGCTCCCTTCTTCAGTTCCAGATCATATCATATCAAATCTCATCTGGAACTGAAGAAGGCAGCGAAACCTTTTTCTCGCAAGTTCTGTCGCAACATATTATCTTTCTATTTCGTGGTATGCTGGGTATCTCTTTTCTTTCCTTCTCAATCATGTAGGGTGAACAATTCCAAGAATGGCGCCATAGCCGATTTTGCCCAACGAATGGGCAAGATAAAAAAATGCTCCAAAACTCTAAATTTTAAGAACAAATACAATAAGAAAGTTGATTTATTATTTGTTTGTTAAAGACTTGGTCAAATTCAGATCATTGAAAATGTAAATCATTATTAGGATTTTTAAAATCCCGCCCAAAAAAAAAGTACCACAGGGGACGTTCCAGAAAGATCGAGAACAAAATAGTAACCATAATCGAAGGCCTGTATTTATTTGCCTTCAGTTTCGACTGCGACACAGGCGCCTTACCGTTCCTTTGTTGCCCGTCTGAAGCTGTTCCTCTTCGAATTCTCCGTTCCAGTCTACACAAGCGACATTGACCCTCGACGTCAGCTGGACCTCATCTGCAATCTCAAGGATGGCGATGTCACTCTGGAAATTGTTCTTGCGTCCGCGGTAGTTCGGGTGTACATTGATCTTGGAGACGCTTCTGCGCTGAACGGAACCGTCTTGCTTTTCCCATTTGCTGTAGAGTTTTCCGAGAACCACTTTGTAGATGCTTTCTTCTTTCACTGCAATTTTGTTTTCGTCCCAAACGCAATGTGCCGCTGGGAAAGAGATTGGATGAGTTATAGTTTCCTCTCAAAAATGATGTATGTGCATAATCTTATTTTCTGTCAGCTAAAGCTATTTGTACTGTAACAATAATTGAAATGTATATTTGAAAGTGAATAAACAAAGTTGAGTATCAATATGTAAATTAAAATATGCAGTCTCTTGGTGATATATCTCTGCCAGTAAATCCATATTGTATAATTTCCTATCAAATCAATTGTTCATGGTGTGCAGTTTTTATTTAAACATGCCATTGCAAACATTTTTGTGTCCTCTTCATCTGTGATGACAAGTAGATAATTTTATTATCTAGGCTTAAAACAAAGGTACCTAGAAAATTATATGTGGGTACACACAAAAAATGGTAGGCCAGAAATTTCTTTTTCACTATTTCATTTCCATTTCATCTTCAATCTTTTCTGTATCCACTGAAAGCTTCTACTCAACTTTATTGTTTCAAAATTTCCTTTTCCTCTTTTTTAGTTTTCAATATCTAAGATTTTCTTGGTATAATATTTATTTATCTATTCTTTTCAACATTTGAAATAATTTTAACAGTTCTTTTCCAATTTATTAAAACCCTAACCATCCCTTCCTCTTTGCCATTTTCTCTCAAAATTTTACTTATTCTATCAAATTTTCTCATGCTTTTAATACTCTTTATAAATTTCAGCTCTTCTGCTTCCAGCTTCAAAAAAACTAAAAAATAGGCTCACCGGTTATAACATGTTTCTTTGAGATCAACGTCCCTCCACAATCCAATGTGTACAAATCCTGCTTGCCTAAGCTGCGATACAATCCAGCATGCCAAGGAAACCCGAGGAACTGGTCGATGCCATCTTCCTTTACTTCTCCCTTGCCGAAGCTTAGCTTCACGGCTGTTCCGCCAGCGATATGTGACGGCACCTTCGGTTTTGACGGAGTAATCACCATTGAGCCTCCACTCACTCGGACGTTGTCATCAAAATCTTCATAGTCGCCATCAAGATTGATAAACTTTGTATCTTCATATGAATCATCGAGGTTCTCGGAGGGACTCCACGTCTTGGCTAACTGTGCCCTATTTGGGCAATCTGAAAATTGAGATGATGGTCAATCAAACAACACAAAACTCCATCTGCAAGATACATACGCTTATGAGATGTTGTAGGAAGTTTTCAGCTGAAAATAGAGTAGGAGATATTTTTAAGGGATTATGTGTTTGAAAGTTTGGAATTTAAAATGGGAAGAGATAGATTATGTTGGTATGGAAAAATAAAGAGAA
>LVVV01431813.1:0-10767 GCA_001676325.1 Amphinemura sulcicollis
CTCTGTTTGGTAGAGAGGTTGGAGGGAGTGAAGTTAGTACGTCAACTTCACTCACCTTGCTATCAACCTCTCGACAGCGTTGGATTAGTGAAGGAATCCTACTGTTCGAGTCGTACCGTCCTTCGGAAGGGACGATCAGCCGGTGGTCCCTCGGTGCTTTTCGACAGAAGTAGGCTACGTGCCGGCACCGGGTTTCCCCTCCTCATCATCCAATCATTCACCGACGCCATTAGACCAGCGCCACAGGGCCAGATTTCATAATAATGCGTCGTTAAACACCACAAATGAAATTAACCTAAACAAACGCTTTGGTAAAGTGTCAGTTGGTACCGTCCGAGCCTTTCTCACGTATGTTTCCAAAGCGTTTCCATACTGCCAAACTTTGTCATTCGGACCTGGAACGTTTGATAGCCATTAGATATTCCAAAGAGCGAGAGGTGGGAGTGTCTAGGCATCCCAAGGAGCAAAAACCAAAAGTGCCAAGGCATCTCAACATGTGGTTGTGGATCAAATCTCAAGCCGACCAAGATGAAGATCTAAGATGGAGGGACCGAAGTGTGGAAGGTGTATGAGTCAATCATCAAGACCGATAACTCAATTCGGTGGGCTTGTCGGCTCCAATATATCTCAAAGGGTAAGGAAAGAAGAGAGATATTTCATGTCATCGTTTTGAGAGAGAATGAAAGCGAGAAAGTGAAGGAAATGCTGGGAAATTGTGACGTTTCATGGGTAGGTGTAACTTTATGACTGTTCCAAAAGTATTGACAGGTCACTTGTAAGTTGTAACAGAAGTTTGAGAGAGTTTGTTTTCACGAAATGTATATATGAGGTGTTGGTTCCAAAGTTGCCCAATCCCAATTTTGTTCAATGTTGGGGGAAATGAGAGTGAAATATTGGCATCACATTATATACAGTAAAAATAATTACTCACTTGGGTTTTGTTTGGTTCAGTCGGAATGTTACCAAAACGTAACGACAAGAAGCCAGCGAGGGTTGTGCCATTTTGGAACTCAAATGTGTATCAGTTTTGGTAATTTCCTAAGGGGGTTAGGTTTTGGTCTCGGTTAATAACCAAAAAACTCAATATTCATTCAAAGGAACGAAGTTTTTCATTAAATCAATTTGAGTTCTAACAAATTTGGCCTCCGGGCAGAACATGGATTGCTATTATTGAAAAGTCTGTTTCTTGGATGTTAAGAAATGATGATACTGGTTTGTTTCTTTAAAGTGAGGGTGCCGGGAGAAAATGAACAATGGATTTTACCAGAAACAATAAATAAGCCTCCAATATTGCACAGTGGAAACATTGTATCCCTATTCAAAAGAATAAACATTGTTCTTTTATGTCATTTGCACGATTTGAGAGAAAAACTTTTTAATAGGTTTATCAAAATGATAATAAGAACAACCTTTAAACATACTTACTGAAAATTTTCTGCTTGCAAACAATCATATAGGAGGAATTCTTTGATTCATTATTCCTGCAAATATTATATACAAAGCTTGATGAAAGCTTTAAAAGAACAATATTTTATGAAAGCAAGTAAATAGAGTGGAATTTATTAAAAGCTTCGTCTAATTTTACATAAATCCTCGTGCACAAAGCTTTTTTTTAAAGGATTACCTTATAAGGGACAACAACACTTAACAAATCTTTACGAAAATACGCAAGGAAATTTTTGTAGCGCGCTAAAACGTTTGACAAAACGGGCGGACAAATTGCTTTGTTCCGCTGAACGAATTCACGCGGCTGGGAAATTGAACGGGACACACGGAGACAAGAGGTTGGGAAGATTCGGGGACAATTTTACTCTGTGAAAAATACAACGAGGGCGGTGTGAGAAGCAGAAGAGAGTGGAATGGGGGGGAGGGGAGGCTGGGAGGGAGTGAAGGTACTGTAGAATATCTGCAATGGGCGCAGTAAAGTGGGGACCACGAGGCGAATCTGCTTTGAGTAGAAATAATTGAGCAAATACATCGAATTTCGCGAGTGAAAAACAAAATCTTTATCTACTGGAGGTTAACAGTTTGGCGGAGGGAAGGGTACTTTAGTGTCATTTTACCTAAGTCTTACTCAAATCTTCAACGAGTATAGGCTAAGACGAGATCTTCAGTATATAACCTTTCTGACTTTCAATGTAAAATAGGGATTTAAGGAAATGAAAAGAAATTGAGCATTGCTCTATTTTAATATTTTTACTCCGTGGTTTTTATGCTTCTTTGTCTATTTAAGATTGTATTTAAACTGAACATTTTGAGAGCATGTGTTTGAAATGTGTTGAATTGTGTCCATTTTGATCGTGGCCCCTGAACACAGCCCACAGAACAGAACCGGCACCTCCACCAATATATATATATATCGGAAACCAGTTTATCGAAAGTTGGTTGTGAGAACAAGTATAAACTATGGCAAGAAAATGGTAACAATAAAATCAACATCAGTTTGTCAGAAAGGTCTAGGAGACTAAAAGTTAACAGAGAGTTGGGATTTTAACAGAATGGTTTACAAGCTCGGTTAAAAATAACCGCCAGTAAAAAAATGGGAGCATTCGATTGGCTATAGTCATGGACATAACATTCTAACTACCAGTTAACTATTTAACTAGACATTGTAAAAGGGACACCAATGCCGGTAAGATTTGACATACAATATAGTTTAACAAATTCATTGTTGGAAATTCTGCAGTTGACGACAGCGTGGCGAATGATTCGCCTATCCATGGAACTGGCGTTTGTGGAATTTAAATCTATTTCGGCGAAAAAAAAATCTATCAACCCGTTTACACTGTATCGAGAAATTACAGAACACGTGACATCAATCTACGAGAATCAAGGACTGAATAATTTACACACACACCTGCTTAGAGTAGGTTTATACGAGAATCAAGGACTGGATAATTTACACACACACCTGCTTAGAGTGGGTTTTTACGAGAATCAAGGACTGGGTAATTTTCACACACACTCCTGCTTAGAGTGGGTTTATACGAGCATCAAGGACTGGATTATTTTCACACACACACCTGCTTAGAGTAGGCTTATACGAGAATCAAGGACTGGATAATTTTCACACACACAGCTGCTTAGAAGAAATCAAACATTTTTACGTTGATCGACATGAATTGACACTTATTATTGAAAATAGAATGCTTTTCGGGGGTTTGGTGAGGGCTGCCAAACCAGTAGCTGCAATAAGTCTCAAATTCATGAAATATCTTGCAAACAATTGACACTCGGCAGGTATGCATATTCAATTAAATTGCTTGCTTGATATTTACAATAAATTAAAGTGAAACTAGAACTGCAATAAAAGTGGGCCTTCAAAATTCAAACTTCAAAATTCAAACTTCAACACTTACTGTCCAAGTTCCTTTAAAGTTAAAAATGTGCAGTATATCAACGCTTGTTTCTTTCGAATAAAACACTCATTTCTAAGATTTTAACAATCTCATTTGGCTGTTAGAAGTATGAGAATGATATTGATATTTCTTATGTAGCGATCAGACAAATATTGTGGCTGATACATTAACAGTACATAATAGTAAGCTCTTTTACAAGTGACATATCTTGCACACCAAAGGTCGAATTCTTAATTCTCCAAAGTGTGGCTCCAAGATTTTTCTCTTTGTATCAAAAAGCCCGCAAGGTGCAAGGATCTACCGTTGCTCTCTTTAACCTGGGGCAAAATGGCCAATATTAAAAATGGCTAAATATCGTCAAGATATCTTTTGACTCGCATTCACTTGGAAAGAGTTCTTCAATTCTTCTCTTTCATTTATTATTGTGGCCCTCTTCTGCCGTCGCTGTGCCGTTCGCCGCAGAAAATTCCGCACTTCACACAAATCGCTCTTTGATCTTTCATCAGCATCCTTCTCCACCCCTCCCCCCCACACACACTGCAACCACCCTCTGTCTCCTTTGAACCACCAGCATATACTCTAACTCATCTTAAGAACACATAGGTTTTGCTCAGTGATTTTCATGAACTGTATTTCTAAATCACACACAGAGTTATTTTAATGAAAACTTAGTGGTTTCAAAAATTTACATTGACACACGTACATAATATAAGATAAAATTAAGTATCTGTGTCTCCGCATATAAGGTATTACCACATGCACTTTCAGTCATGAGTTGAGAGTTTATAGCTGCTCACAAAATATTTTGCCATGGGTTGAAAGTTTCGAAATTCTGTCGAGCTGTATTGGGTAAAGTGAGAAATAGAAATTAGAATTCATTAGTTAGATAAGACCCCCTTCCTGTGGCAGGTAAAACCACGTATTGCGAATTCAAAATTAAAATAACATACACTATACACACATTGATTTCCTGTTCTCACAATTTTCATTTACATATTTGGGAAATTATACATTTTTGTTTGTAACATTGTTTTTTTTTAGTAATTTGTGACAATTTCATAATGTAATACCTATCTTCATGAAAATATTGGATGAGAACAAGTTATTCTTTAAATATAGTCGGGTTTGATATATTTTGATCAAGGAGGCTGGGCCTCGTTCTTTAGTTTTCCTTCCCCCAACAAAAGAACGAGTACAGCCTCCTTAGTCTCAGCGGAGGGTCGAGTCTCACCTAAAACGTACTGTACATTAAATGCGAAGGTACAAGGTATTCAAATCACGCACCCCCCGTTTCTTAGTCGTCTGTGACGTCACAAAGTCTTGGAGACGGGACCTCCTGACGACTGATTAGCGTTAACGACTAGACAGCCTCGACGTCGATATAGTTTCTCCCTTGAAACCCGACGGCGACGCCAGAGACGTTTTAGACGCTAACACATATTAAAATAACTTTTTTTTGGACACTGGATTGCACAGAAGAAAAACCTTAGACAAAAAAACTGTGATTTTGACGAAATTTGAAGGGCAAATCGTGTCGAAGAAACGTAGACCCACCGTTTTCTAGCCAAAGGCATAATTTTATTCGACGATTCTTTTTTTTGTCAAACTTCGTTATAAAGTTCTTTCAATCAGCATTGAAAACACGTTTAGTATGTAGTTTTGTTCGAAACTTTGGATTGATTGCTTTGTGGATTTTAACGACTCATTCTATCGAAGACGGGACTTGTGGCACTGGTCTTATGGCGTCGGTGAATGAGTGACTGATGATGAGGATGATGATGAGCCTGACCTAAATGAGAAAGTAGATAGGGAAGCCCGGACGTTGCATGATTCTGTCGAGCAGCTCCATGGGGCCCACCAGCTTAACCTCTCTTCAGAAGGTCGGTACAATGATTACAACTGTGCCAGGGGATAGACTATACCATGTCGTACAGTGTACCCTGTACCTCCCCGCTAACGCCTAGGGTATGGGTATAAGACGTGATCGAATCATCGCCGGTCGGAGCAGTGGCTTTGTGCAATCTTGATCAAAACTATCCCATTGAGTGAAGATGATTTACTTTGATTGTCTTGATTGAATGCAGTCACGATCATTAGTGAGCTGCCGGATTACTAATTAGCAATTACCATTATGTTAGCGATACTGTAGTCACGGACCCTGCACCCAGAGTGATTTGTGTTTGCACCCCATAATTTTATCTTGATTTTATCTACCAAATAATGATCACAATTTGTTAAGAAGCATGTTTACTTATTCCTAGCATTAGTTATGCAAAGTAACTAGTTACAAATTGTGGTTTGAATAGCTGATTTACCAACTTTTCGCAGCATTCATAGGTACATGCTATTTCATCAGGGCTGTCACCTGAAAATTTCTTCAGAAATTAATAAGTATATGACTACAAAAAGCTGGAAAATCGCTTAGTTTTTCCACTCAGAATTCAAATCCACGTAAGTGATCGCTAAATTTAATTCTAAATTAAGAGAAACAATAGGCATGAGTAATAATACTTTTACCACGTTATTACATCCCTAGGTATTATTTTCAACTCCTCTCAAAAGTATAACCTGTAGTACCATGTACCTTGTTTAGCGACCCCGATGCCGACACCACTGACTTTTTCCAGTCCTTTCACGCCACCATCCCTCAAGATCGATCCTTTCACCGCACTACAGGATGATAAAAATCCTCGACGAATAAAGTGCGCCGTTGCTCTGAGCCGATTAGCTGAAAATCATGAGAGCACATCGCTCTCTTTCACTCTTTCCCTCGGCCGCTCTCTATCGGGTAGAGCGAGCCGCCAAATAATACCACCAGACAGCGCGTCGTGTCAAATCACTGCCGTCTAATCGAACTCGATAGCCGACGACCAAAAGGTTTTTTTGCTCTCTCTTTCTCTCTTTCGTGAGCTCTTTGACGTTGGTGGGTATTAAAATTAGACTTTTTTGGGAGCTTTGCGGCTTTTTGAGATGAAAGAAATCTGTTTAAAACTTTGGTTTGGCTTACAAGGGTCCTGTGCGATGGCATTTTGTAAAGGTCTTAAGGTCTATTTTTTATTACTATATATTTGTTGATGTTTGATCGGTATTTTAGGTAGGACATCACACTAGTAAACTTTGAAATATTATAGCACCAAGTATTTAATGCTAACTGACAACAATATAGCAGGTTGAGCACTGTTTTTGGCCGGTTTTACCAATTTTGTCAACTCCCAGGTAGCTTCCAACTCAGAGTTAAAATTGAATTTCACTGCATGTCATTGGAACTCTGACAAATACCTCGACTCCCACTTAAACTCGGTGTTGATAACCTGGCAAAACCGGCAATAATGCTGCAAACAATAGAATCATAAATTAGGTGAATTAGTTAAAAATACAAAGAAATGTATATTTTGTGTCTTGTCAATATCAAAGAAAGCATCAAAATCAATAAACCAATAAAAATTGATTAAAATTTTTTAGAACCCGTATACCTATGTGAAAACCTTGTGTCCTTAGGTTCTATATTGGTACGACGGTATATTCTGATTGTCATGCCAAAATGCTTGTCAAAATACCATGACTGTCTTCTTTCCTCAACTCTTACAAAATTCCAGCCCAACGGCCTTCAGGCTAGCGTGGCTTCTCTCTAAAAAATAAAAACTTCAGCCTCACTGTCCGCTAGGAAGAAGTAAATATGGACGGGTGACATTAGAATTAATTTTCAGTATAACCAGAATCAGTAATTGAATTTCAGACAGTGTGATTGTCTTTTTTCTTGTCATTTGACTCATTACATAATTTTACTAGAATTGATGATAATATAACCGAGGTTAAGCAAAAATTGTTTTTAATATTATTGGAGCTACATTCTTGTTATCTCTGGAATGCGTCAGACATCATTTTGCGTCAGACGTTTTAGAGAAAGCCAAGGATCACAAGACCTTTCCTTGATCCAATATCGGATTTCTTATCTGCTGCCATCTTCTTCTTTTAAGATGCCTTCTAAAGGTTGCAGCGTCTTGGAATTGATTATGTTTTAATGACAAGGTTTGGTTTCAAATCACCAAATATTAGTTAGCAATGTTTGAGATGCTGTGCCTGACAAAATATTGACCAAAAGCTGAGTGAAAACTGTAAACGTAATAAAAATAAACCTGGTTTGGTTAATGGTAAATGGTATGTGAACGCGTTTATTGCATTCCTCGAAAAGCTCTGAAAGCACAAATAAAAGCACTCAAAAATCTGTAATATTAAAATAAAGTTTTTTTTTAGTTTTCGTTTGGCATAACGACAAATTTGTGTTAGCAACAAAATAGACCATTTCTGAAGCACGGTATTAAAATGACATTTTAGAAATTGTTAGATTGCAGTTACTTGACAATAGTCTGGTATCCATTATTCATTGACCTTTCAAAGTGTACACTTATATTTCTAAACAGAAAAGAAACAAAAAACGTTCCGTCAAAGTTTTCCTTCTTGATTTTCCTCGCTCGGCGGCCACTTATCGACGTAAGACTTCACGCTGTTGGCCGATATGCCTTGTCATTGCTGGCACATCATCTCGACGGCAAGGGGTTACCACCCTTGAGACCCATCAACGCCCCCCCACCCCTACATCCACCCCCTGCCAACACACACGCGAGGGTAAACCAATCCTTCCTCCCCGCACGGATCAAGTCAGGGACCCTTTGCAGGAGCTCTGAGTTGAGATAAAGGCGAGATATTGACAGGCATATTGAAAAGATACTTTTTTCGTATACCGATATATTGATTTACTGTTGGAGGGTGTGGAGGGGGCGGTACAATTATCTGAAGTTTGGGATAAATGGCTGGGGGCCTAAAAGAAAAATGTTTCCGTGGTTTTAAATTGGGATATAAAGTTGTGGTGTTGTTTTTTGAGATTGGTTTAAATTTTAACTGGGCTTGATTAATGGTGGATGGAAAGTCGCTTATAAATTTCCAACATTTTCGATATTTTAAAAAGGAAAAGTAAAAATACAATACATCTCATAAAGGACGTAAGAAGAGTCGACTGTGAGATAAGTATGGCTCATGAGGGCAAAGATGTTTTAAATAAAAAGGAAATATTAGAGGATTGAAGTCTTATGGCAGGTTTTACTAATTTTTTAAACTCCCAGTTCGCTCCCAGTTCGGATTTGAAATTGAATTTCACTGAATGTGATTGGCTGTTGCCATGACAAATAACTCAATTCCAACTTTAATTCCAGGTTAAGAATCTGATACAACCGGGCATAAATGCATCGAAATAAACGAAGCTAGTTGACGTACAAAATATAAATGTTGTGCAAATTTGCGGTTATAAAATCATGAGGAAGTGTCTTTCCTAAAAATGAAGCGTAAACAGCAACGCGCATAGTAAAATAATTTATATTTTAGATGAGAGAATTGAAGCTACGAGCCAATTTACAATGCCATTTAAATTAAAAGTTGAACTGCCTTTTGAGTAAAGAGACTTTTTTTGCCTCTAAGCTACAATTGACGACAGTGTAATACGGTTTATCATTCTCGCTTTTTTTCTAATAACCTGAAATTGTCTAAGAAGAAAATAATACAGTGCTAGATCCAATTCTGAAAGAAAGTTAAGCAACATTTCCAAAAACACAATTTAGTTACAGTCAAAAATTTCGAGTAAGACCCGGCACCCGCCAATGACAGTTTATATTAAGAACGAATTTTTTTTTCAACCCATGTACTCAACATGAAAATTTCATAATTTTCTTCACCCCAACCCATCGCTCAAATCCCATCTTCTTTCTTTATTGCCTTGTAATTATGTATCAAACATTTTGCTACGAAAATAAACATAAAACGTGATTAAGTTCGTCAAACGAAAAACACCACCCAATTAAAAAGCACTCGAGGGATCAGAAATTTTCTTAACGCTATTTAAAAGCCATCGCTTTTAAATTCTAAGTTAATATTCTTGCCGCTAGTCGCTAGCTGGCTTCGCGAAACGTGCAAGAGAAAGTCAGTGGCGTCCAGTCTATGGAAGCAAGGGAAGCAGAGATTCCTGCACCAAAGTTTCGAAAGCACCCCGGTTGCAAATCAGCACATATAAACATTGCATTTCAAGTTATTTCGTCAATTCCCAAGGCAAAAACTAGCACCGCCAGGCGCCTTTGCACCGCAGGTGCATATTAGTAAGTATTGAAAACACACACTATGTATATATTGTTGCGGTTTTATTGATTTTGGGAACGTTTTGAACAAAGCTCTTAATTTTTTGATGTATGAAATCAAACATGTGCCCTTCGGGCGTAAGGTTTGTACTTTAAAAACTGGTGGTGCTAATTTGCATCATGAGTATTGACGAAATATCTCGAAATGCAATGTTTATATGCAACATACGGACGCAAAGTGTGTGGTTACAAAATTGACCAATGTTGCTTCCCCCCGGTTGCAAACCCACCGCACGCCGCTGGATGACGTGAAGTATGAACCACAAAAAGCCATGAAGGTAAAGTCGGAAAATGATGTAGCTTCTTTGTTTTGTCTTCGGCTTGTCGTCGACGGGGAAACTAATTATCACGGCAGCGCTTTTTGAGGCAAACGAGTTTGGGAAAACTATCTGAATAATTTTCGCCCGCTGGTTTTAGTGTTTGGTCGTTTAGTGATCACTGTTTCTTACTTTGTTCGCTCTTATTTTGTGTTGAAGAAATTGGCGCTGTAAGATACACCATTCTAAAACGCTTGTTTCTATCGAATTAAGGAATAATTTCGCTATCTGAAAACTCATTTGTATGCTAGCTGCTGACATGAGGCTGTTTGGTTGGTCGTTGACATTTGTTTTTGTGGGCGAAAAATGAATTCCAGTGTGCTACACTATGAGGATATTTTACCTATAAAAAGCAAACCCTTTTTTAATTGAAACTAGTTTATATTACGAAAGCTCGCAATGGGCAGTAGATTTTACTATTAAGATTGCAGCTACCGACTCGACGCTTGAGTCGATAGTTGCAAACATAATAATAAAAACGCTAACTCTCTCTTTGTGGATTCGAAATGAAGATACCATCAAGGAGTTGCAGCCCAGGAAATTACTATGAAACAAAAATTAGCTCAATCTTAGGAGACTTATTTCGCATTCCAATACACTCAACATCAGACGCATTTTCAAATATTCTCATCTTATAATGTTTAAATACAACTTACATTATTGTACTGAAGAAGCATTAATGCCAAATTTTACCGTATTCTGCTCATGCATTGCCCGGTTACACTTTTTACCAACTACAACACTATCGCTGCGCTCATCTACAACGCAAACACTAATTGCGTTCGTCCTAGCGATCCCTGGTACTAATATGCGACAGTAGGCCACAAAATAAATTCTTTGCATCAAGCTATTAAAGGAGCATTTACCTCTTAAAATGATTTTTTACCATAGATTCGTAACTATAGTATG
>LVVV01431814.1:0-10771 GCA_001676325.1 Amphinemura sulcicollis
GAGCGAAAATTTTAAATTGCTGGTAAATACGAACTCAAATATCAAATAAAATTGACAAACCCATACTCTGTATCCAATTCCTTGCAATGACAAACATTTTAACAGCTCCAATGCAGTGTGCTCGATTGACATTTTTGATACACCCTATTGCATTGTCGCCCTTTGGGGTAAGCGAGGCAGGGCCACCCTCTGTTCTGATACGCGCTATCAGGAGATCGCTTTCTGCGCTGGATGCAAGCCTTTCGGCGGCAGCAATAGGGCGCCAACTGACACAAACCTGGCCCTGAAACCGTCAAACGCGTGATAGATCTCCCAAGGGGACGGCTTCTAGCTTGCTAAATATTTAGCAAGCATACAACCACATCTCAAAATGTTCACTCAATGACAACCCGGTGTCAGATTTAACTAATTAAATCGAATAAAAAACGCAAGGATATTACATCAATCAATTTGTCGATGGCCTTATCAAACGATAAAGCATTTAAATGAATGTAATTTTCACACCATGGCAATTAATAAAAACAAATTAGTGGCCAGTCAGAACCAAAGGACACGACCGCCTCGTTCGCTACACATCTTTAACGCTTCAGGGGTTTTATCAGAGTCAGCTGGGCACAACGTGTAATAAAATGAACTGATATAGGTAATCACGGCTATTTGAAAATAATAAATCATAACAACGTGTGAACGCACGCGACCACAACAGTTTACGCACAATTAAAAACAAAAAACGCAACATAGAATTGTCTACATTGAATAAAGATTAACTAAAATATGAGTGTTGTCACTTTGACTGACCTACCTTGATAGAACCAATTACTTCCAAGCAAGACAAATACTCAATCACTTATTCACAAAGCTACACGTGCGACTAGTCAGATATACACGTGTACCAAGCGAGGTATAGGCCCGAGCGAAACGACGCAACACATTCAAGCTGTGGATAGCAACGACGTCAAAAACATTCCCACGTGAGCTAGGAGAATAGCTATGGACCAAACTTCGCGAGAGCATGTATATTTCCCCTAGTTTTCTCCTCCGTCCGTACCGCCCTCCCCCCTGCAAAGTCGCTGTCATCTATCGCTATCTCCTTCGCACCCTCTCGTCTGTGCTAATCTACGATCTGTTTGCCTCTTTGTCAGATGCATGCCAAGCCAAGCGCAGTACGCACACTCCTTCAGCCTTATTTCATCTTATACCGCGTGGCGAGCAACGCGCAACGCGCAACGCGCAACGCGCAACGCGACATGTGACATGCGATATAAAATTACAAACAGTTAGGAACAATTCGATAAGAGTATGCATCGGTTTCAATTGTGTACTTTCTATAATTGCCAAAACTTGGGGGGTGGGTGGAGCAATCGCTCAATTTTTGACAGCTATTTGTCATAAATTGCTAGGTTTAGAGAAGAAATTGAGAGAAGTCACAGGAAGAGGAACAATAAGAGAGTCAACCCCTAGAGACCTTCAGTGTTACCTGTCTTGCAAGAAAAGTTCGAGACGTGGGTGCTTAGAATGTATGAGAAGTCAGGAGTGTCGCTCTGATTACCAAAGGTGTCTGGGGTCCATCGTAGTGTAGGCTGGTCGCGGAGGGAAATGCTCAGAAAGCAGTTCGTATGGAGTCATCCTTTTCTTAAGACATTACACAACGGTTTTCCGGAGACTAAGAGGATGTAGCCAATAACAAACAAGAGTTTTAGTTTTAGAGAGTGCTTCAAGTCCATCATATCATTTAAAATAGGCTTTCTGTTAAAAAGTGCATTTAGTTTGTAATTTCCAGGGGTTTCGTTTGATGGTTAGCGTGATGTGTTTGACGTAGGCTCAAGGAAATGTGTCGAAATGTGACTACCAAAAGAACCAGTCAATAAAGACCTGCAGCCAAGAGAAGAAAAGCTAAGAAAAAAAACTATTGTATTAAAAAGATCACTTAAAAATTAGCATTCTTAACAAGCTGTTGTGTCAAAGCATACAATTATACAATTAATAATGGCACATTAAACGCTAGTCAGTTGTCATGCTAACAAAGGGTAGCTTATTGACGCAACCAATTTTATACGTAGGTACATAATAAATCAATTCATCACACTGCACATACGAAACACCATACGTCAGAACGCAGAAGCAAAAAGAAGCAAAAAATGTTCCGTTCTTATTTACACTTCATATGACACATTATTCATTTTTTCTTCGAAAGTCTAGTGGAAAACGCTCTTCTTACGGTTTTAGCTCATAAAGCATGGACACCAGTTCCCTAATAAGACAAAGAATAATATTGCAAGCGAGGGGAGGGTGAGCGCGGCAGGCCGTCGGTCGGCGTCGGCGTCGGCGTCGGCGTCAGAGTCGGCGTCGGTGGTGGCAGCGTCGACGGCGTCTCGATACCAACCAGTCTGTCCCAAGCGTCGGTAGCAAAAACACGCTATTTCCCAGCCCCTCGCCCTACGCATGATTCTCGTACTCGCGGGATGGCACAGATGATTATTTTTCCCGAGTCCCTCCAGCTTCCGCTTAGATACAAAGAACCCTTGGTCATTATTCCTTCCTATCGAATATTGAACGGCTCTTTATATCTATTTACCATAAGAATTGATAATAAATCGAGTAAAAAAAGGATTTGTTTGTTTTGCTTAAAAAAAATAGTTATTGTTTTTGTTTTTTACTCATTTTAACAGTATTATCTATTATGCATACTGATCATGCAGTAAATGCACACTTGTATTTGCTTCTTATCCAGGTGTTATCATGTCACCAGACACTATTGAATAATTTTCAAGACAAAAACGTGTGTTCGTAAAGTACACGCTTTTAAGTCATCAAATTCTCAGTCCCGAAATGTTAAACTCCAAGAAATAGTTCAGGGCCCAAAGAATGTTTGAAGATAAACTTGCCTGTAACCGAAATACACCATGCAAATGTTAACTGAAACTTCTCACAATTTGTGAAAACTCTGTGAAAAAAATTAATAGTCATGTGTCGAGAAGAGCATGCTCAACGCAACTAAGTGAAGCAGGTAAAAGTGAATTATAACCAATAGTGTATGGAAACCCGCTGTTTATTAACTGGCTGTTGCTATTGAAAATCACGTTGTTTCCATAATGTGTGTCTTGTTGCATTAACAGGGGGCTAGCACGACTTGAGAGCCAGCTAAGATCCATGGCACAACCACGGGACGGGCATGCCCCTTGCCGGTACGTGAGACTCTTCATCTTCTGCTCACCAAGCTCACCTCTCTTCAAAGCTTGAGAACTCTGCTGCGAAAGCTTGAGAACGCTGTGACTGGACTTCTAGCAAATCGACTATGTTCTCATACGACGGGTTATGTTTGGATATGTTTGGTTACTGCAGTACATGGTGTAGGTACCTATAAAGTTATTATTATATTAGCTACGCGTGCTACCAGCGAAAGTTTTTTGCCAAGAAAATGTGTGCCTTGGGTAGATAAAGATATCTATCTCAGTTCGTATGATTATAGTTGACATTCAATCTAGCGTTTTTGTGTCTAATTCTTGATAGTTCTTAAATTCATAGGTACAATTTTATTAGTACATTCTGACGATTAAAGTCAAGAGACAAAGACAAACCAATACTGGAACACTTGAAGGATGCACGTAAGCAAAAATAAAACATTTATAATCGAAAAAATGAGCTCATGTGAGAAAAGTCGCGAGCGATGTGCGAGATCGTGAGGATCGACGAATCCCCTGCGCCGATCTTACGTTTCTCTCAAGACACTTTACACTCCAGCGTATTTGTCAACGCGACATTTACATGACCGGCCATTTGTATCAACCTAACATGACTAATACGTTCTTAGATTTAGATGTCTAGTTCGACTCTCCTGCGTTATGACTGAGCTGACTTTCAAGAATCACTGTGTGAATATATAGTTAGTTATTTGCCTTTGCAATACGCTCCTGTCCTGGGAAAAAAGTTACATTTTGCCAAATCTTTTCTTTGTAGAGGGAATCGTGGAAAGCGGAAAACTCAAACTGGTAATCTTGACACAGACCGTTAACATCCACTTGACATTCATTCGTGTTTGTCCCATAAAAGAGAACAAACCTTCGTGATCAGGTATTTTCTCCGCCGTTCATTTTCAATAGTTTACTTCGAGCTAACTGAAAACGCTCATTTCTCGCTTTTTGCTAGCAATATCTGGAGCGCACGACGAACATGCCAAGGTACTGGATTAATACTTGCTGGTCACACAAAAATATTGCCATGCACGGGCTTCGCAAAGGTTTCAATGAATGAACCGAGGCGAGGAGTTGGCAGCTACCTAGTCGGGCGTGGATTTGGGTTCGAGCTCCGCCGAGAGAAGTGAGAAGTGAGAAGTGAGAAGTGAGCATTGAGAAGCTGCCGCGGCAGCAGACGCGATGGATCGCAACTAGCTCTTGCCCCGAGGCGAGAAGGGCGGTACTTGTAAACCTCGTTACGGTTAAATCTGTTTCAGTTCTTGTTCAGAATAGAATTAGCTGCGGTTTAGGGGAACCAATTCGGAATCCTGTCCATTAAAGCTAGATGCTACTGGAGCTACACCTTTCTAAAAGGGTAACATCAATCAAACGATATTATTCAAATATAATTATTGTGGTTACTTATTTTATTAAGATAATGACAAATGTATATGGGAGATGTGTGCAAGGGGTTAGGTAGTACTGCGATTGCTCGACGTGTAAATATACACACACATGTATCGTTATCTTACATACCGCAAAGCATCAATCAGAGAGCAAAATAATAGAGGATAGAAGATGCTATTAGCGCAACTGCCTAACTCTTTTTTCTTTTTTGTTTTTTGTTTTTCATTTTTCACTTCTGCATGCACACTTATTTGCAGCCACGAAAGCAAAATGTAAACACATCGTAAATAAGGTTCGCTTTTATGACACTGGCGTACACGTTTACGATCACACAAAGTGAGATGCAGAGAGTGTAGCACAGGTTCTACCTTTTACAAGGCAATGTGCGTGTGTCTACTGCTTTTTCGGTTGGGGGAGGGGGAGGGGGGCTCAGAGAAAGGGGGGGGGGATTAAGATGCACTTGGTTGCAGCCGACAGCAAAGATGAGTGACCCGGGGGTCACGATATCTGCAGTGCTCATCGCTCAGGAATGGTCCTGACCGCTTACACCAAACAGCACGCACCAAGCACCAAAACTCCAAAGCACGAAAGTACTAAAGCAACAAAGCACCGAGCACCAAAACACCAATGTACCAACGCACCAAAGTATCAAAGCGCCGAGGTGTTAAAGCACCAAAGTGCAAGATCACCAGGAATCAATGCACCAAGCATCGAGGAGCGGCAAAGATTGCGGTGCTTCTTGGTCAAGTGAACAGAGCCAAGAAACCATGAGCAGGAGCTTTTGGCAAGAAGAAGGAGAAGGCTCGGTCATCAACCGATGACTTTGACAAATTCACTTTGCTGCTTTACTTATACTACATCTCTATGGCGATATAAGAAAGGCTAGAAAAAAACCAACTCGTTGAACCCCGCACGAAAACATCAATGAACTGAACGCTGGAAGGAACTAATTTTTAATTTACATTGTGTAAAGCTACGCTGTGTACAGCGTCGCTGGTGTGGCCTCTGGAGCGATCAATCTGCATCGGTAGTCGGTAGCGGTTTTCGGCGGTAGTCAGTAGCTAGTAGTCTGTTGACAATGTACCCGTCTGTCTTTAATCACACAAGCAAATCGAGCGAGGCACAACACGAAAGCACGAAAGCACGAAAGACAGATGACCTGGATGGTCGGCCCAGGCAAAGTCGACGCTGGCCTGGCCTTCTCGATCATAACTTCTAATTCGTTATGGCGTGCTCTGATATTTGACTAGATATTTGACTCGATATTTGACACATAAATGTAAGGAAATAATCCGTTTCTTATTGGCCATTTGGCTTATTCAACATTTGTGTGCCCAATGGCTAAACATCAAAATCGCTTTCGTACAACTTTAATTTTAAAAGAAACGTTCCTTGCATTGAGCCTCTGTCTTCAATTTCGTACAAATGGCATCTGGCACCAGCAGCCCCATCAAGTCGATTTGACCACCAGAGCCGCCGGTATGCATCATTAGAGTTTTACTTTATTTTGTCACTCGTAGACTCTCACCTAACCTATTTATAATGAAACCCTTGCTCCTCAGCTACATTAGTAATATTTCTAATAATATGTAAAACATCATTATAATTGAGAGTCATAAGGATAGAGGCGTTAGATCAACGCGTAATTATTATTGAGCGCCATTGTCAGATGGTCGTGGGAAGGTAAATCTGAGAGACAGATGGGTGATGCATTACCCATGTGGACGCAGCCGGGAATATATACCTACCTACTTGTGTGCTTGCTAGCATTATATAAATGCGAAACAATTCCTGTTTTCAAATTGAAATCTTTTTCAGCGACATAGAAAGATCAAGGTGTCGAGGCGTATGATCAAAACGTAATGCTGAAATCATTTTATCTTGAAAGTGTTGAGTTCAATTCCTTGCTTAAGGTAAAGCTATTTAGCTGTAAAAGACTGTTCCTAATGAAAGACTCCCCATCACTGGAGCAAACGGCTTTTCATATAAACGACTAAAGTGAAAATCAATGGTTAGTCGTTACTGCATAGGGATGGTAATAGCGGTGCAAAAAGAGGCCGGAGTGAGCATCGAGGTTAGCCCAAGTGTGCCATTATCAGTACACAATGATAAATCTACGTTTAATTATCACTTCCTCTGGCAAAATGATGAAATGGGTGCAGACTGTAGAGCAAGTTCCTGCGAGACGGAATATCGCAGCACCCCGACATGTATGATGCAAGGAGCAGATTTGGATACGATGGGACAGCCAAGGGCTGTTTCATATAGACCAGGAGGATGGGAGGAGGGCGTCCGATCAAAATGCAGATTCGGACATATCAAATTTGCTTGACATCGAACCAGGGTACAAATCTCACCAATCATTTGGCAATTAGATTCGCGTTATTAGAACAAGCGCGTCGCTTCGAAAGATATAATTAATTACACAGGTCTCTCTAGCCAGCACCACTCACGAGACATGTCAGTCCTCACGAATTTCTTCTCCTTTACACAAGATTTTTAAGCTTGTTATATTAAAAACACTTTATTATTCGATATCGTCTTTTATTCGTCCAATTTTGGAAGTGCACTTTTTATGGGACTGGCCTATCTCAATAAATAGTGTCTCGTTACGGAGAACTGACTTTCAGGTTGGCGATTGCACTGGCGAATGCACTGGCTAATGCACTGGCGAATGCACCGGCGAATTCACCGGCGAATGCGGCTGCCTGCGGGACGACTAGAAATCTGTGAATGAATGAATAAATGAATTCTTCGATGCCCGCTCTTGCAGCGAATTAAAAGGATTAAGGTTTGATCGAGGCTGGATCAGCTCGCGGCCTCTCAAAGAAAACAGTAGACTAAACAAAGAATTCATTTAAAAATAATAAACAATAGAATTTTAATGCATAAAAAACAACTTAAACCACGCCCGATTCATTTTAACAGTCAGCAAAAATTCCTTACATCTTTGCCAAAAGAAATTGAAAACAAAACGCATCGAGCAATAAGGAATGAAGAGAAGAGACATCGCAGAAAAAATATCAACGAGCATTAGCAATGGATGTATGAGATTCCGGTCCCCGCAACACCAGTTTCTCGTGATACTCGTTTCTGCCGTGCTGTCGGCTGGAAATACACGACGAAACAGTTCACAACCACTCAAAAACCGTTCACAACCACTCAAAAACCGTTCGCAACCACTCAAAAACCGTTCACAACCGATCAAAAACAATTCGCAACCGCTCAAAAATCCGTTCACAACCACTCAAAAACCGTTCGCAACTACTCAAAAACCGTTCACAACCGCTCAAAAACAATTCGCAACCGCTCAAAAACCGTTCACAACCGCTCAAAAACAATTCGCAGCCACTCAAAAACCGTTCACAACCACTCAGAAACCGTCAGCGATTATGGCTAAATACTTTGCCACTCTTTTACAAAGGATTAATTTGAATTTTTGGGACCATCGTTCGATTGTCTAATTAATTTCTTTGCCCATTTCATCAAAGCTCTCAGCAAATTCTCTACGCACTTTTACCGATACCATCTTTCTGGCGCAAAACCATGCGCACCGCCTTAAAGCAATCCGCTCAATTTAAAGCTGTCTTTAACCAGCGGCAGCACGGGTAATGATACTAGACCAAATCGAAGCAATGAATTCATGAAATCCAAGCAACGTATAAAAGTCTTATAGTCGGAGAAATAAAGGAAAGAGGAGAAGAAGAGAAAGAAGAAGAAGGAATTCGACAATGACAGTTGTTGACGAGTTGACGGATGTCCTTCAGTCAATGAAAAATTACTGTCAGTCAAAGCAAACCAATCCTGCGCCGCCGATTTCTACTATTGCAATCTAAAACATTAGCCCCAATGTCTGATCAATTCTCAGCACCAATCTGTGAGACTCTTCTGAGTGTTTTTTGGGTTCGTCTAGGCGCCCAACATACTGTTTGTCTCGTATCATAGACCAATGGTCGCAATTCAACATCTAATCTACACCGATATGACGAAACCCTTGTGTTTTTCGAGTCCAGCCCGATCGGCGACCTTTGAAAAAAGTATCAGTGTGACTAGGAGCGAGTATCGCGAGTGCAGATTGTTTCAGGACGACTCGTACAATCCTCAAGGAGACAAACGCAAGAGATCTCAAAGGATCCGCAATCTAGAATTCGGACTCGGAACAAACGGACCCGCAAAAATACCATTAGGAAACATTTTAGCTAATTTTAAATCTATATAAACTGAAAACTGAAATCTCCTACATGCAACTCTTTTGTCAAGTTCAAAGCATTGCTGCGCCGCCGGAAATGGCAGAAAAAACTCACGCAGACTTTGTTAATAATGCCTATGAAAATACGACATTTCCAGTGGATTGATCATTTTCTGTCTCGTTGCGAATTGCGTATAATTATAGTGAAGATTTAGATGGACTGGCATCAGAGAATAGTTTCCTCTGCTACGATCATACCAAACTTCTACCATGCACGTATTTGCACCCTGCTAGTCCACACACTAAATATCTCTTGCATACCATGCTTTGTTCTGGCTAAGCTAGTTCCGTTGCCGGCATTTGTGCAGGCGATACTCGTATTGATAATTGTTTGATAACTATACATTTTCTCAAAAGAGTAGAATATAAGCCAACAATTATTAATCCCCATGTTAATTGTTGTTATTATGCGGAGCCACTTATGATCAATGCATTTTTTAAGGTTCCTTAGAAACTAGAAAGGGTTGCAAGAGTGATCAAGTTTTAATAATGATGCCAGTGGCCCGGTCATAGCATTAGACAGACTTGAGTGAGGGTGGTCTTTGAAGTAATTAGCACTCTCTAGACATGAATGGACCATCCTCTTTCTTTCAGACTACCTAGTACCTATCACTCTAAAAGTTCCTTCGGTGGTTCTTACTCGTCCTCGGCCGATGGAGCACCTGACCTTGCTGGTACGGACTCAGTACCAACTACTCCTCTGCAGAGCTAGAGAGGCACAGGTATTTCTACCAATTTTCCACCGACTTTTCTTTTGCATAAATTCACTCTGCTGATAATGCAAAAATAGTCGAGACTCAGTGGCGCGCAAAGAGTTTGAAAAAAAAGCGCAATTGAAAATGCCAATGAACTCATTGCAAGGAAGGATCTTTGCGTAGTAGAGTTTTTATCACTAGAGACTTGAAAGTGTCGAGACGAAAACTAAAGCAAGGTGAAAATCAGAAAATAGGTTTATAATAGTGGCTCGTCCACTATGCGGAAAAAAACATCTAATAAGTATACTTAGCGAAAAAAAGCTTAGAACAGAAATGAAACATGAACATTAGGCCAACAGGTATAATTATTTGAATTCACTTTCGTACGACTTAATCTCGATCTTGATCCAAGATACGCCAATCGTCATATACCTAAATCACAGCAATGTGTTTTTTCTGAGACAATCAAAACTAAAAGTTTCCCTTATATTTCGAAGCCGATTACCATTTTGTCTTGTCCCTTCCAAGTCATTTATACTTGTGGCGCATAATCTGCTTTTGAGGAGCAAGATTTGTTCGCAGACATGCTTTAATGATGGATTAAAAGTGGTTTAATCTAATTTAATTATAATAACAGTAGGAACTGAGGCGATTATACAAACTAAAGTAGAAAAAAACTGCGCTTTAATAGATTAATACAATAACATTATTTTTTTTTGCATAGAGTAATGTTTGCCGGTATAATATGTTAAGTAGGTTACTTAGGGTGATTAATACTTGAGACTCGACTCTCGAGGCCACATACGATGTAGAAAACCTAATTATAGGCAGCTGATAAATAATTAAGAAAGCAAAGGCCTATTAGTAGCTGGAGCCAAAGTGATTTGAACCTGAGCTCTCGTCAACAGGTAAGCATAGTACCTACCTACATCTCGAAGCGCACAGCTACTCGAATCTCGAAACAAATTATGCTAACGGCCAGCTTTATTTGTTACAGCAAAACCGCGCAAAAAAAAAACTCCAAGCGCGCGTCATTTTTGCACACATACTACTTTGACGGTCTTCGTTAATCATTTCAGATTCAAATAAAATTGCATTGCAGGATTTTAGTGAAAAAACGAATGGCGGTTGTAAGTTTGTATCTTTCCCGGATTACTTTTTATGTATTCTGAGTTGGAAACATAGCGCGACAGGTCTACGATTGGCACCAAACTTCGTTGCGTGAATTCGGTTGGCATGTGTGTTGG